>JAGGCT020000266.1:0-18770 GCA_017654935.2 Phymorhynchus buccinoides | reverse complement strand
AGTTTTGAAAGAAAGTAGCCTAGATGCAAAACAGAAATTATATAAAAAGTCATTGTCACCATCCTACAACGCTCCTGTGGAACTCTTGCCAAAAAATATTAAAGCATGCAAACTCTTTAAGCACAATTAAGCTTTTCTTGTCGGCAGATGATCCTGTTGTACCGCCTCATTTTTATCTTGGCAAGAGGGAACAGCAAGTGATGCACTGCCGTCTCCGTCTTGGCATGAGCGACTTAAAGAATGATATGTTTAATCGTCATCTTGTCGATGACCCTTTTTGTGCTTGTGGTAACGGGGCGGAGACCGGTGGAGCATTACTTGTTACATTGTATTCTTTTTAATGGAGCCGTGCTCGTACAATTTCAACACTTCCAATATAATATTGTATTGTTGAAACACTTCTGAAGGGTAACCCTGCACTACACATATCGATTCAAACATTTTGATATTTGAAAATGTTCGTGAATATATTTCCGAAACCAAAAGGTTTTTAAGTCATGTTTGTATTTATTTATTTATCTAATGGACATCTATTTTATTTTTGTAATTAAGTAGTAGTAGTAGTATTTGAAGTTTTGAAAGCAATATGGTCTGTATGATCGAAACGTGGATGACAGCGTGTGTGATTCGCCAATGCTTTACTGGCTGATCTCACATTTCATGTTGTGCTATGCATCATTTATTGTTTTGTTTTCCCTTGGTCTCTCCCAAATTTAAAAATTTGTAAAATTATTGATTGATATTTATA
The DNA here is from genome assembly GCA_017654935.2 of Phymorhynchus buccinoides. Lineage (NCBI taxonomy): Eukaryota > Metazoa > Mollusca > Gastropoda > Neogastropoda > Raphitomidae > Phymorhynchus > Phymorhynchus buccinoides. Next base: position 18,022 of record JAGGCT020000266.1, on the reverse strand, counting down.
TTATCATTATGAACCATTGTTATTGTTATTATTATTATTATTGGTAAAGGTCAAGATGTGCCACCCCCCTCCCCCCCCCCACCCCCCCACCCATAGCCTATCTTCGTTAATTCTATTTTTCCGTTATTGCCTTTCTTACCATATATAAAGCTGTATTTTAGTAAAATTTTCACCAAATTATCTTTTTGGAATACTAACACTAACCCTAAGCCTAGCGTCAACCCTAACCTACCCCCCACCCTATACGACGGATAAGACACAACGAGCCACAACTGTGACAAATTGCGGTGTACTGCAGTACATAGTGGGCGTAGGGTTAGGTTTATGGTTAGGGTTAGGGATTAGGGTTAGTATTCCAAAAAAGGTTATTAGCTAAAAAGAAGTTAATAAAATACAGCTTTATTCAAAAATACGCATGGTAAGAAAGGCAAAAAAGTGAAAATAGAATTAACCGAGAAAAGCAGGGGGGGGGGAGGGGGCACCTTATCTTTTGTATTCACAGCTTGTTTATTATTACTTGGTTTAAGAGCAGTCATCCATCTGTTCAATCAATTGTGCCAATGTATGACGTTAACTTTAAGGAGCACGGTATAAGTTTCGAGCTTGTTGTTGCTTCAAATGTTTTTCATGTGGTGGATCGTTTCCGAGTGAATAAAGATTTGTTTAAACCAACTTTCGTCAGATAGCGTATTCCCTAAAGTTAACCCATATGAAAATAATGCACTCTGAAACCCCTCTGACCTTGACCTTGAAATTCGACAATTAAAACGCATAATTTTCTTTGTGTGGTCATGTCTTGTATATCTTTAAAATCCCAACTAAAAAGATAAGGACGCCATTGTTTGACTCTCACAGAGTCTATAGAAACCTGATCAATACATATCTCAAATTCCCTCACGGTGCTGTTTATACCTAGCAGTGTGGAAGCAGCATGATGTGTACTTAATGTTCAAAACATGTTTCAATAGGGGGTTATGTACAGTAATGGCAATAGTCATTTGATTTCATGCCCAGATTGCACCAAAATGCACTATTTTGCTTCTCGGATTTAAAAATTTTCCCTAAGGGAACACCTAAGGTGCTTTTGCACCTTCGATGAAGTAGCCCCCACCTCTTAAAAACTTAGGTCCGGCCCTGTTCATAGTCAAAAGGAGGCCCAGATTTGTGTTCGCTTTAGTTTTGTTCGTTTCTAAGTGTGTGTGTGTTTCTCGGGAAACTCTTGTGAACCGCCCCACAGAATCGCTTCACATGTTGCAAAGTGGTGTTTTACCTAAAGCTAAGGACATCGGTTGACAAATTAAAACCTTTCAGGGAGTCAATTTCTTTGGCGTGTGACATCTCTTTAACGCTGATGGGGTGTGGGGTGTGGGTGGGTGGAGGGGGGGGGGCCGAACCGCTTCATATTTACTAACACAGATACACGCACACTGACGCATACACTTTCACAAATAGAGTCACAGAGAGAAGAGACACACAAACAATCGTAGTTAGGCGCATTGTTTCCCCTTCACCATTCTTTTTTCTCTTTCCATTCCATCCAATGTCCACAGTGGGGGCATCCCGCCCCTATCGCTGCGCATCGATAACACTACCAAGATAAATCAGTACGGCTATCACTAAGTATCGATAACACTACTGGGCTAAATCACTACGGAAACTTTAGGTTAGGGTTAGGGTTAAACTAAGGTTAAACATAGGTGAGGAATAGGGTTAGGTTAGGAAAAGGATTTGGGTTAGGGTTAGGAATAGGGTTAGGGAGATAGTCTGTCGGAATATCAAACTGACAGATTGGCACAGTCATCTTTTATTTGACTCTATGAATCGTAGTGGCAACAACGAGTAGTCCTTTCGACACAAAGTGAAAGCGCTACGCACCCTCCACAATCCAAAGGAGGACTATATTTTACTTCGCTTCTCTTGTGTTCGTGTGTTTGTTCCTAAGTTTGTTTATGTTTCTCGGGAACATCTTGTGAACCACTCCACCGAATCGTTTCACATGTTGACACGCATAGTGGTGTATTACTCTCAAAGCTAAAAGAGATCAGTGGACAAATTCAAACCTTTCAGGAAGTCAATGAGGCGTTATACTACTCCTTGCCGACACGAAAGGGCGATAATCTTAGGCCCGAACTGCCGATGCCCCCTGGTGACGAGTCAGGAGCAGATAATTTTCTGTGGCTACATACTACTAGTTCCTGACAGGCAAGGGCGATAATCTTAAGTAGGTGGCGTTCGCATTTCAGGTCACGAGACAGGGGCAGATAATTTTCGGTATAAAGCCTCATTTCTTGGACGTGCGACATTTCGTGAACCGTTGTAGAGTGGAGTGGGGGTGGGCAGAACCGCTTCTTCATATTTACTAAAACAAAATACTAACACAGTTATGCACACACTGCTACTGACACAGACACTTTGACTGACACATATATAGAGTCACACACACACACAAGCAAACACACACAGAGAGAGAGAGAGGGAGAGAGAGAGAGAGAGAGAGAGAGAGAGAGAGAGAGAGAGAGAGAGAGGAGAGAGAGAGGGGGGGGGAGGAGAGAGAGGAGAGAGAGACACTCAATACACACACAGACACACACACACACACACACACACACACACACACACACACACACACACACACAGAGACACACAACACAGACACACACACACACACACACCACACACACACACACACACACACACACACACACACACACACACACACACACACACACACACACACACACACACGTTTGTCTTGTTCACTTCTGTTCTGTTCCTTTCTAAATTAGTTTGTTTAACGGGGAAGTCTTTGAACCGTACCACACAATCGTTTCACATGTTGTATAGAGGTGTAGTACTTGAAACTGAAGACGTCATCATAATAAAACACACAGAGAAACACACACAATGCGCGGGCGCGCACACACACACACATACACGCGCGCGCACGCACACACACACTCACACACACACACACACACACACACACACATGCATGCATGCACATACACACACACACACACACGCGCGCGCGCGCACACACACACACATACACGCGCGCGTGTGAAGTATAATTATTCGTATTGACTTCTATTTGTTTGTCACAATGCCAAGTGCCAAACAGTCGTAGTTAGGCGTATAGCTTCATGTCATGACGTCAGTTTACCCAAATGCCAAACCATCTAAATGAACTCCATGTCTTCTTCTTCTTCTTCTTCTTCTGCGTTCTGGGCCATAAGGCCAAAATGGGTACGTATGTGTCCGTTTTCCAGTTTTTCTCTGGTGTCCTCGCTGCATTCAGCCGACACATTCTGATTTTGGAGGAGATCAAAGGAGAAAACTATATGGAAGATAGTTTAGAAACTAGGCAGGAGAATGGGCCAAAGTCAGAAAGATAGTAGATGACACAAAGCAAAGAAACGAGGTAAAGTCAAAGAGAGAGACAGTTTAGAGGAAGCTACAAGCACATAACTTCCAGAAGGTAGGGGAACTGTTTGTACGGAAGATCGCCGGGTATTCCCACGGGGAGAACTCCAGGTCAATTTGATTTATGGACGAAAAAAGTGTTCTATAGCCAGTCTAAATTGCAGAACCAATCATAATGAAACCTAACAGAATTGTCCCACGTTCATCCCTCTTCACCAGTTATTCGCTATCTATTTGGTATTTGACATTATTTTTCTGATCACAGAGATGCGTCTCGGATTGCTCTCAGCTGTAAAAAAAAAAAAAGTTGGAACGGCTAGGACCATCTTCTTTATCAAAAGAGTGAATTATTAGTGAGGACCTTTATATTCACACGAAAACAAGTTTCCATTCAGTGTGCTCAACAGGTTACACCATTGTAGTGAATTGCGCTGAAAATGTTAACAATAAAAGCAGCTAGGTCTTATTCCCGTTTACTGTTTGTTTTCCACTTGGTTGTCCTTTGCCGAACGTCGTCGAAAGAGGGACTATATTGTTGTTATCGTCTGCTTTGCTCATGCAGATTGTTCTTGTTCCCTTCCACATGCTTATCACAATGGAGTGCGCACAAAACAATCGGCTACCGTCAATTTGAGCGAACACACCAAAAAGCGCGAATACTTTCCGTATACAAAATGCGCGAATGTCTGACAGTCAAAAAGCGCGAACCCCCCACAGGGGAAAAATTAAAGATAACCGCAGTTTCGACGGCAGGAAACGGGTTATTAGTAACATTCACGCACTATTAGTACAAGTCACACAAGGTTTTTTTCTTTCGGTTTTTGTTTGTGGCTCAAGCCACAAACCTATAACTCACTTTGTCGGTCGGTTTCCGGTCTGTCGGTCTGTCGGTCCAAAATTGTCGCACATTTTGACAAAATTGTCGCACTTGAAATCGAGGCTACACTTCTGGCCGCTCTTTAAAAATGATGTATTTTAAAAGCGTACAAAATAATAAACATATGTAATACAGACACTACAACAGACACGACGAGTATGCGGTGCTTCTTTCGATGAGTATAAGTAGGATACATAGTTTTAAATGTTTTCCAAAAGATATAAAAAGTTACGAAATGGTGCAGAGATAACATTCTGGTTTACAGATTAAAAGTATTGAAAAGCCAGGGGAGGTAACTCATGATTGGAGTGGTAAAAATAGACCGCGTGCCACAAACTATTGCGATTTCGCGCTTGTTTAGATGAGAGTTTTTGTTTTGTCCTATGTGACCACCTCATGGGAAACATCGCGGGGCGTAGCTCCCCAAAGAATTCACGCAAGATACGCAATGTGCGTGCGTGGATGCATGCACACGTGTGTGTGTTTGTGTGTGTGTGTGTGTGTGTGTGTGTGTGTGTGTGTGTGTGTGTGTGTGTGTGTGTGTGTGTGTGTTGTGTGTGTGTGTCTGTGTGTGTGTGTGTGTGTGTGTGTGTGTGTGTGTGTGTGGTGTGTGTGTGTGTGTGTGTTTCGTTCTTTAATTTAACGTCTATCCACCTTACAGTGATCTTAGACAACAACAACAACAACAAAAACAACAACAGCAACAACAACAACAACAACAACAACAACAACAACAACAACAACAACAACAACAACAACAAAAGTATATGTATGATTATGTGCAAATGTCCGTTTAAGGGGGTTTGTGGGTGTGCGTGTAGGAAAATACGAAGGATTGTTAATATATGCATGCATATAATTTACATGAATAAATGGGGTGAGGGTATGTGTATCTGAGTACCTGTATGATTTAGACCCTATGTTAATGAAACGTCAGTGAAATACATAAACTTAGACTTACTTCTAAATATTTAAAGGTGGAAAAAAAAGAGAAAAAACAACAACGAAAAAACCAACGAAAAAAAAAAACAACAAACACAAAAACAACAACAACAAATAAATGAACAATATTAAACTCCAAAAAAGGAAAGTAAAATACTTAACAAGAACATCAAAGCAAAGGTCCAATTGGGCTCCTAATAAGTCCCCGAACAACTTCTAGAAAGTTAGTAGGTAATTCATTACATTCTAGTTAGATGTGTTTCAGAGGCCGATTCACGCCGATTTCAAAATACAAATTCATTAAAAACATAAATTTATTATTTCTTGAAACTAAGTTAAACAAAAGTAAAACAGCAGCAGCACACATGCATTAAAAACTCAACGACTGTTTTAGAAATTGAGACAATATGCCAGTCCTTTGATCAACTGCATGTTGCAGCGCAGTTCACGCTCTGTCAGTAAACGAGCATAATTCACCTGATTTCTGGTGTTTTATCATGTTTTGATGAAAGCACGATAATCATCTGAACATTGCATAAATCGCCTGATTTCTGAGTGATTTTCAGTGAAACTTTTTGGCAGGGAATTGTCGGTCGCGGTGAATTGTGCGCAGGGAATTGTCGGTCGCGGTGAATTGTGCGCAGGGAATTGTCGGTCGCGGTGAATTGTGCGCAGGGAATTGTTGGTCGCGGTGAATTGTGCGCAGGGAATTGGTTCGCGGGGAATTGTGCGCGGGGAATTGTCGGGACACCCTCTGTGGGATAGTCGCTCATATTGTATTCTTCTTGTTCGCGCAAATTGTATAGAGGAAAACTCGCGCAAATTGACCTGTTCGCGCTTTTTGACGACTCCCAAACAATCGTTAGGCACATTGTTTCCCCTTCCCCTTTCTTTTTGTACTCCAAGGAGTAAGTTAGAATGGGAACGAGGGATGTGTGTTTGTCTGTCCGCGTGTGTGTGTGTGTGTGTGTGTGTGTGTGTGTGTGTGTGTGTGTGTGTGTGTGTGTGTGTGTATGTGTGTGTGTGTGTGTGTGTGTGTGTGTGTGTGTGTGTGTGTGTGTGTGTGTGTGTGGTGTGTGTGTGTGTGTGTGTGTGTGTGTGTGTGTGTGTGTGTGTGTGTGTGTGTGTGTGTGTATGTGTGTATGTGTGTATATATGTGTGTGTGTGTGTGTGTGTGTGCGCGCGCGTGCGCGTGTTGTGTGTGTGTGTGTGTGTGTGTGTGTGTGTGTGTGTGTGTGTGTGTGTGTGTGTGTGTGTGTGTGTGTGTGTGTGTGTGTGTGTGTGTGTGTGTGTCCTTCTAATGACTATGTTTAATTGATTGTACTTACATAACATTTTAGCTGTGACTGTGATACATTTATGCTTGACAGCGATTTTGTTATACTGGGGTGCATGCGCGTGTATGTGTGCGTGCGTGCGTGTGTGTGTGTGCGTGCGCGCGTGCGTGTCTTTTGTGTGTGTGTGTGTGTGTGTGTGCGCGTGTGTGAGTGTGTGTGAGTGTTAAACTGTTAAAGTACTTGTTTAAAACTGTATATTTACGTTCTACTGGCACGTTTTGTGTGAAGAAAAATGTCCATTTAAAACTTGTTTTGTTTTTGATGGACAATAACGTATTTGATTTGATTTGATTTGTATAGATGACGCACGTGTTTCAGTGCACGAGACACGTGAAGATACTTTTTCAGTATAAAGCGTCATTCCTTCATACCAGGCAGCAGGATTTCTCCCTGTTCTTATTGACTTTTAACTGCCGAATTTTAGTTGTTGTTTTATTTGTTTGCTTGTTTGTTTATTTTCCGCACGTAAAGCGCACGGGCCAGACCTGCTTTCAAACCCCAAACGAAGGACGCGACATTCAATTCAATGTTCCCGGTGAACTGGAGTGGAAAGAAAAGGCGAGGCCGGGATTCGAATCCGGGTCACTCCCGCATTGAATTTGTCGACGAAAAGGGCGTCCATATAAAGTTACTTCTATTGAAATCGATATTAAACGTACGACAAACAAAAATGCATTCATAATTGAATAGTAAAGATACTGGACCACTCTTAATGAAATCTCTCTCTCTCTCTCTCTCTCTCTCTCTCTCTCTCTCTTCTCTCTCTCTCTCTCTCTCCCTCTCTCTCTCTCTCTCTCCTCTCTTTCTCTCTCTCTCTCTCTCTCTCTCTCTCTCTCTCTCCCCCGTATATGTATATGAAGTTTGCAAGAGACTTCATAGTACATGTCATTAGTTTATGCATTAATATTGTTATATTACGCAATGTACTCTACGCTTTTTTCATGATTGTGTTCGTTACTATGATTATGATAGTCGTGTTTGTTTGCTTGCTTTTACTTTTCTATTTGGCAACTGTGTTTAGGTGAGCTCCATCAGTACGAGGCCTTGGTTGTGATCTGATTAAATATTCGTATTCGTAATTTCTCTCTCTCTCTCTCTCTCTCTCTCTCTCTCTTCTCTCTCTCTCTCTCTCTCTCTCTCTCTCTCTCTCTCTCTCTCTCTCTTTCTCTCCCTCTCTCTCTCTTTCTCTCTCTTTCTCTCTCCCTCTCTCTCTCTCTCTCTCTCTCTCCTCTCTCTCTCTCCCTCCCTCTCCTCTCTCCTCTCTCTCTCTCTCTTCTCCATCTCTCTCTCTCTCACCCTCTCTCTCTCTCTCTCTCTCTCTCTCTCTCTCTCTCTCTCTTCTTATGGATACATCAGTATTACAAACAACTGACATAAAGCAGAAAGCAGTCAATACCAGATTGGGAAAGCGATTTTCTTTTTTCATTTAATACGTCAATAAAACAGCATCAAAACAGGATAATGTACGTGGGTATTGATGAATACAATAAGCAAACTAGAGCGTTAAGACGCTAAATCACCAACCGCGCGGCAGCGTTTTCGGCTCCAGTGACCTTGACCTTTGACCCATGACCTTCATTATCGAACTTGGCCTAGATCTCTCCATTACCTACCCGCATGCAAAATTTGAGCATCCTAAGTCCATCCGTTCAAACGCTAGAGAGGATACATACAAACATAGTCCGCCTCAGACACGAGTGAAAACATTACCAATCCGCTCTCTACGATCGCGGTTGGTAACAATCCGCTCTCTACGATCGCGGTTGGTAAACATTACTCAAGCAACCGACAGACCAGGCTTAATATAAAATACAATGCTGTAAAAATAAAAAATAAGCTGCACAAAAAAGCATGTGTTTTTTATATAATCATTAAAAAAGTATGATAAGATTTCAAGGTGCATCTTTGCCTTCTATAGACTATATCGCAGGTGAATTCTGCTAGTTACCAACCGCGATCGTAGAGAGCGGATTGGTAATGTTTTCACTCTTGTCTGAGGCGGACTATGTATGTTTGTATGTATCCTCTCTAGCGTTTGAACGGATGGACTTAGGATGCTCAAATTTTGCATGTGGGTAGGTAATGGAGAGATCTAGGACAAGTGCGATAATGAAGGTCATGGGTCAAAAGTGTCAAATAGTCAAGGTCACTGGAGCCGAAAACGCTGCCGCGCGGTTGGTGATTTAGCGTCTTAACGCTCTAGTTATGTGTAGGGGATTAAAATTCAAACAAATCAGCAGTAAGTTTACTTGTGGTATAGAACATAAGACACAACAAGAAAGACACGAAAAATGCAAAGAAAGAATTCCAGATGTGCACAAGAGGGTCATTACGTTCTTTTCTATCACAAGCAATTCAAACATGTTAAAAATATTGATGAAAAAAAGGAATCGTTAATAAGTTCCTTTTACCCATTATGAAGGCTTGTTTCAATTTCCGTACAGTCAAAACGGAGCAGTGTAAAATAAGCTACTGCTTTAATTTTTCTACTATTAAAATCAACTGGGGTGTCTTGTTTTCGTTTGTTTTGTTTATGTGTTTACGTACCCTTGTTAACATACTCCAGGGATCACCCTAACAGCTGATGCACTTGAACACTATGGTACAAATGTTTCGGCTAGGGATGAGAACATTACGTGTGTGATCGTTTTTGATTACCACGCCACATGCGCAACCACTCTTCGGGGGAGAGTGTTTTGTTCAATTATACAGTTTATTGAAAACATATATTAACCTGAATACAAAAACAACTATTCAAAATTGGTGTAAAATAGATTAGTAAAGGAAATACTTGTTAATGGTGGTGTAGGTTGTTTTTATTTGAGTCTCCTTACATTAAAAAAAACCCCTCTCCCACTTTCTCTTATTCGTTTACACTTCCTTCCAGTAAATCCATGTTTGTTAACAACAACGGATATTCTTTATGACTGTGTATTAATCACAATGAACAGTGGCAGAACAGCTAATTTGTCCTTGGTGTCCCGATGATGTGAGACAATGTGTTTCAATCGCCACGACCTAAACTACCGAACCATTAACCTGGGAAACTCACCCCTGGTGTATCATCAACAGTATCCATCAATTGTCTTCACTTAATCAGACAGCCATGCAAACGTGTCTCAATAGAGATGGTCTTTATGACTACGCGTATTGCTAAAGACACAGAACAAGCATTGGCAAAACAGTCGCCAGGGTCATGACAACGACGCCAGTCATCACAGTTTATGTGATATGTGACATGCCATATAAACGTATTCTAGTAGATTAACGCATTTTCTTGGTGTACGTTTATACACATTACGTTCTTATTAGGCTACAAAGACGAGTTCACAAGTCAAGGTTAGGGTCGTCAAGAAAATCACTATTTTGCGCCACATATGACCTTGAGCCAAGCTACCAACCTGCCAAAGCCGAAGCATGTAGCTGCACAAAATGTGAAAGATATGACAGACACAGATTTGGAACCTCCAATGTTTACGTCCTTGACCATACTTTCACTGGTATCCAATATTCGGAATCACCATAAGTCAATGCACCCATACACCAAGTTTGAAGATTGTTAGTTGAACGATGTGAAATATGTAAGGGCAATAATAAAATCGGTTTCAAGGTCAAGGTCAGCACGGTTATATGTTTTGTATGGGACCATCCTTGCACTGTGAAACACCACGACACAAACTTTGAAGCGAGTCTGTCCATCAGTTCATGAGATACAGTCCGGACAGACAGCCAAGCAAAAAACAAACAAGCAAACAAACAAACAAACCGCAAGAAACTTATACTGTTTTGCTAGTTGCAGTCGGGCAAAGGACAAGGAAATGCGTCACACAAATTTGGGAGAAAACGATAGGTAAAGTGCTAAATGAATGACACTGGCATGATATCCCTTGGCTCTGTATCCCTTAACACAAACGACTCATTTAATAATGGGCATTTGGCTGATATGTGCCAGTTTGTGGGAGAAGTCTACATGAACACAGTCAAGGAACACATTATACTATCATGCAGTGTTATTGTGTTGCCATCAGTCTTATGTTCATTACGTTTGAGGCCGATTGACTGCTGCCTCTACACTACCAAATCTACAATAATCCAAAATCTTAAAACGATATGACGACGACGACGCCATCCCTCCTTATCAATGTCCACCTTCACATACATTTTTTCTGGAGGTGGGTCTTTGTGTCGTCATCGTCTATCCAGTAGGAACTGCCAACGTCCAGACGAGTGACTGCCTGTGGGATGCACTTACTTGATGCATAATTATAATCACAGGTGCGTGCTTCAGGAACCTGTGCACAGTGCTCCAGGCAGCCTTCTAGAGCTGCGACAGTTGCAATCAAGGGAGTCAGGTTGTTGTTGTTAATGTATCTGCCTGGGTAGATCAAGAAGGATGCTTGTAGATTCTCTGGGAGGCAGGATGACTGGCAGGAGTCTTGCAACACGGAATAGTAGTATCCTGGGCTGCAGAGACAGGAGCTGGCGAAACACTCCCTGAACGGACCCACCCCGCATTCTGAGTCGCTGCTGCATGGCTTCTCCAGCCACACACTGACTTCCATGGATTCGTCCAGACTCCACACGGAGACCTCAGGATCGGTGATGATGTTGCTGGCTCCCTCCGTCTCCTCGCCGTGGCCCCGACACATCACGGGAGAGGATGAGTCACCAGAGAGAAACCGCGCCGCCACCGACTTGCATGAAGACACGCTCTTGCACAGGATGGCACAGTGAAGCGGGGATGAAGCTTCTCTTTCAAAAAGCACAATCCCCACAGCCGTTTGTCCTAGAGAATGTGATTTAACAAATCGACAGAAGGAAAGATGTCCCGTAGTGTTGATGGGAGCAACACTGCACAACAAGAAACCAATGAATGCAGAGAATTTCATTTTGGAATCCGGACACTCAGCTCTTGATGAACGATGCTTTCAGGACTGTGTGTGGAAGTCAATTGCGGCAAATCGTCACCCGACGAAACTTACAACACTGCTTTCTTCTGTCATTGAATTATTTATGACTCCCAATACAAATGCTAGTATGATTGTCCTCTGCACACGCTATGGGAAGGCGAACTATATATTTTGTCGGTTTTTGCCCCGTCCCTGCCCGCTTTCCTGTCCCCCCCCCTGTTGTGGTTTTTTGCTGTCCCATCTTCTGGGCCGTACAGTGGCCTTGCTCCCACGCCGCTCATCCTGAGTCCCAATATTTCGCAGCCACACCTTCAGACTTGTTCTTGGTCGCAGAATCCGAGGACAAGCAGTTCCAAGAGGAGCGAATCTTTGTTAGGCCGTCATGAGGCAAACCAACCGATGAGACACTTGCACTTGGTGCTGAGTCACTTCGTTTTATATTTAGATTTAGAGTATTAGAGGTTTTAGATAGTATATAAGTTCAGTGGAGCCTGTTCATATCATGACACCACCTACTAAGCCTACTGACGACACTATTCTCTTAGTCGCCGAGCTCCTTCTTCGAACGTGAGTGAGGTCCTCCTTGAGCACACAGTATGTCATGTTCTGCAGGACGTAACTGCTCCAACTTTCGTCAAATAACGTATTCCCTAACGTTAACCAATGTGAAATGCACTTTGAAACCCCTCTGACCTTGACCTTGAATTTCGACAATTAAAACGCACAATTTTCGTTGTGTGGTCATGTCTTGTATATCTTTGAATTCCCAACATCAGTGATAGAATGCTTGCTGTGATATAATGGGATACGGAGAAGGCCTAACGATAATTTGTGTGTTTTTGTGTATTGTACTGTCAAATTGTCATTTTTGTCATGTTGCTTTTTCCCTCCGTGGGGATGCCAGGGGCTTTTTTGGTTCCCGCCACCTTCTGGAAGTTTTTGTGCTTGTAACGTCCTCTAATCTGCTACTTTTTTTTTGACTCTGCCTTTTCCCTTTGCTTGGCTGTCATCTACTATCTTTCATCCTTACCGATCCATTCCTCTGCCTTTTTTCAAGAAACACTTTCAAAAACATTTCCTACAGCCGAAGTCGGATTTGCTGGGCCTAACTAGTTCTTAGTTAGGCGCATAATAACGGCAGCATGACGCATCTGCGCTCATAATTTGACAGGAAACTGTCTCGAGCGATCGAAGAAGAAAAAAAAGAAAGGCACAGAGGCAGGGTGAGAGGCAGAAAAGGGGCAGGAGACAAAGCAAGCGTTGCGAGCACACAGGGGCCATGTATTAAGCATGTCATACACAGTTCTTTGAGTTTCTATTTTGCCCGCGGCCTCATGTACGAAGATTCAAGGCGTATGCTTAGGTGTTTTGTTTTCTTCTCTCTCTCTACCTCTCTTTAGTTATTTTCTGTAAAATACATCTTCTCTCTCTACTCTCTCTCTCTCTACTCCTCGTTCAATCTCTCTCTTCTCTCTCTCTTCTCTCTCTCTCTCGCTCTCTCTCTCTTATGCCAACTTTCGTCCGATTGCTTACTTATTATGGTTAATTATATTTCTCTATGAAATTGCGCCTTACAAGGGTTTTTTTTGTCTGTGGAGAGACCCTGGGAGAAACGTTCCCTGCATGTTCTGCCCGCCCTGGCCATTTTCCTGTTCTCTGTACTGTTGAGTGCAGTGTGGTAGATGGCAGTTGACCTGCATATGTATCGTGCTAGGGTTGGCGGTTACTATGCTAAAGCTTTATCAGCTAGTAGAAAACTAAGCTTTGTCAATGTGTTTAATGTTGTTCAGTATATTGCCTTATTGTGCCTACATTCTCCTTATAATGTTCGGTTATCCTTCTTTTTCCATTTTTGGATTAATTGTTGTATTAATTACTCGTATTGTGGGAAATGTAACCGTTTTGTCAATTATCCCCATGCAAACTGTAAAAGAACATATGAAGAATCTGCCCAAGCCAATAGTATGTTTTGTATTAAACGGTTAATCCTAATCCTATCGTTAGACATCGAACTTAACCCCAGTCCCAACTCTAACTCTGATCTTAGAATTATTCACGTAAATATTAGCAGTATCAGAAACAAAATGGACATTTTCGAAGCAGAATACAACAAATTTGATATTATCACTGTATCGGAAACATGGTTGTCACCTTCTGTTAGCAACAATTCTATAACTATGTCCAATTTCCACCCACCTATCAGATGTGATAGACCAAAATGATCCTCATGGTGGTGTTGCTATATATATATATATAAAATAATCTAGTCTGTAAACCTCGCCCAGATCTCCATGTTGACAACTTGGAAGCTGTTTGGGTTGAGACTAAACTTGACCAAACAGGCTTCTTAATTGGATTTTTCTATAGACCCCCAAGTTCCAATATTAACTATTGGAAACTGATTGATGAAAGCATCCACAAAGTTAACAACACTTCATTAAAGTTTATCATTCTTGGAGATTTTAATACTGATTTTCTAACCAATCCATCACTTTATCTACTTGAAATTATTAACCGATATCACCTACCTCAATGAATCGACACACCCACAAGGATTACTGAAACAAGTAAGACTTGTTTGGATTTGATCCTCACGCAATGTCCTAATTTTGTTACCTCTAAATACGTTTTGCCTGCAGTTTACAGTGACCACAGCGTTCCTTGTGTTATTGTTAAAAACTATATAACTAAAAATAAGCAATATAAAAGAACAATATATGTTCATAATAAGTTAGACACACAGCGTTTCTGTGACTTGTTAAATAATGTAGACTGGGACAATGTCATCCTGTGCAGGTCTTTGGATGAAAGTGTGGCAATTTTTTCAGAAATAGTTATGGAAAAAGCTAAAATATGTATGCCAACTAAGACTGTCACTATTCGTCCTAATGACGTGCCTTGGATGACAGACGAGATAGAGATTGTTGATTGGGGAGCGCATATAATCATTCACAATGTAGCCAAACAGACTAATGATCCAAATGACTGGAAAACTTTTCGTCAGTTCCGAAATTATGTAGCGTCTAAAGAAAGGCAAAGACAACAAGATTATATAAGTGAACTGGATAATAAGGTTTCTAATTCCACAAACTTTGGTAACAAGGAGTTGGTGGAAACTTGTTAAATCCTTTCTTAAACATAAAAGGAATTGAGTCAAATGAGATCTCCTCTCCACACCAATTCTTCATGAGGGTACAGTACACTACAGTAATAAAGAAAAAGCCAATGTTTTCAATGCATTCTTCATAGCCCAATCCACATTAGAAAATAGTAAAGATGACGTTCCAGATGTTCCTTAACTTATTCCTGAAATTTCCGAAATTTCTTTAACACTTACTGATGTGAAGAATGTTATTGATAATCTTAACACAAACAAGGCAGTTGGGTCTGATTTGATTCATAATAGATTATTAATCGCAGCTCTTCCGTAATAATCTCCCCCCCATCTCTTACCCCCCCCCCATACTTGAACTTTGACTTTCATTTTTTATCAGGCCGGCTTGCTTGCCCCCCCCCGAAACTGGTTTTAAATTTCCCTGGTGCCTGGAAATTAGCTCACGTTAAGCCCCTTTTAAATAAAAATAAAAAAAGAATATGTAAACATATTTGCAATAAGTCTGCCA
Organism: Phymorhynchus buccinoides; assembly: GCA_017654935.2. Classification (NCBI taxonomy): domain Eukaryota; kingdom Metazoa; phylum Mollusca; class Gastropoda; order Neogastropoda; family Raphitomidae; genus Phymorhynchus; species Phymorhynchus buccinoides. Next base: position 2,910 of record JAGGCT020000266.1, on the reverse strand, counting down.
GCCAATTTCATTGTCAAGGCGCGCTCGCGGTAACTCCTTTTACCTGTCTCTAGTTCATGACATATGTTTACGAAAGTTTTTACGTATAAAAACATAGATGTTTTCTACACCCTGTGAGATATATGTTAAAAGGTTTTTTTTTTATTTACTAATAAATTGTTTTTAATTTTTTTTGCGGGAGTGGACGTAGGTAGAGTTGGGAGGTGTTGCAGCTTCTGTATAGTTAAATTTATATTCGTAGTCGTGCTTCTCCTTCGGAGGATGGGACACGTGCCTCCGCTGTTCGGTTAACAAAATTGGTATTAGTGGGTATTAAATACATAAATGTACCGATTATGTAGCCCCCCGTTATCATGTTTTTGCTTTTGCACAGGCGGTAAATCGGGAGGTTTAAAGCTCGGGGGGGTGAGTTGGAGTGAGGTATATTGGTTTCTAAAAAAAAATTTGTGCGGCTTCAAAATGTTTATGATAAAATTTAGGGTTAAAAATTTTTAAAAAAAAATTGTAAATGATGTAAAATAGCATATCCCTAAAAGTCAATAACCATATTTTTTGTTTAGAAATTATTAATGAGGATTTTCCGGCGGGTGGAGGGACGGCTCATGCATGAGAGGTGGTAGTATTTAATTAATTTAAAATTAAACTGATTAATTTAAAAAACGGAAATGAAAAATAGTTCTTCCAGGTACTTTTAAAATACAAAAAAATTATCTAATATTAATTAACATATAAATTTAAGACTTATGCCAAAATAACTGTAGAGGATTTAAGTATATGCGCAGTATCGTTAACAAAGTCACCATGCTTCTCACCCCCTTTTGCAGGTGACCGTTGTAAGTATGAATTAGCCCATGATTTTGGTAAAAACAAAAAAAAAAGGCTTAGAAGAATGTATAATCTTGTACGCCCGCTTTGAGTAGAGACGTCTTCTCATGGATCGTTGCACAGGAAGGTTGTTGAAATGGTGTCTTCGAATAATTAAAAAAAGAATATATATATTTTAATTATTTATAAAAGTTTAATTTATTACAATCGTATATAAGAAAATGTATGAAGAATTTGGGTGTGGTTTTCATTTATTTAAAGAAGCTAAAGACATATAATTATCGGTGATTTATAAGACGCTGAATGGTATGTGCCCTGCCCATTTATTAACCGTATTGTGTGGCGATTTTGCAGACAAAAACCTTTACCATACACGAAGACTCTTAGCATCGCGGTGGGCCTAGATGCAAAACATGAGTTTTCTTAAAAGTCTATCTTTTCTATCCACTGGGATTGCTGTTTTCTTTTTTTTCCCACATTGAGTTGGAGCATGCAGCATCCTTACATGTAGCACAATTGACTCCGTCTCATGTCGGCAGAAGATGAGGTTCACCCGATGTTAGTTCTAGTCTGCTTTTCTGGGTCCAGCAAGTGACCCGACAGCACGAAACCGTCTTGGCATGAAAGACAGAACACGAATGGTATGTTGAATCACAATCGGGGTGATGACTGCTTTTGTGATAATGCTTCAGGCCTTCCCGCCGGACCCGCCGGAGCATATGCTTGGTTTTTTTGTATTTTTTTTAATGGAGCCCGTGCTCATTAGTATTGAAGCACTGCTTTTAGCGGGTTGTAGTGTTTCAACTCACATCTAAAAAGAAATTTTGCACTTTATTTCAATTATTACATTTTTTTTTTTTTAAACAGTGCTGGAACCCTCTTGCCTTTTTTGAATGAAATATACAGGTTTTACATAAACATACTGTTTGTATCTTGTGGACTAATCTACTCAAATCTGGTCTCGTCAGGCGTGTCGCTCTCATTAGGTAACGTACGCCGCGATTTGGTTAAATTTGAACGCCTAATACTAGACGACAGCATGTTCTTTCGGATTTCATTGACCTGTCGTGTGTGTGAGGAATGCTTTAGTTGCTGTTATCTAATCTTCATGTTGTACTAGGAACGGACCTTACGATGTCTTTGTCATTTCCACACACACTGGTCTTCCTTGCAGTGCAATAGTACAAGATATGTGCGTGTTAAGATTTGCTGATTGAAGTTCTTCTGACTTTTGTCGTTCACTATGACTGGCGTATATGAGGGTATTTATGATGTAGAATGCGATGAGATCTATGAGGCTCTGGTTTTGTATAGAGAGTTGGAAATATTATTCTCGTGAATTTTTCGTCTCTTTCGCTTATATCAATGTATGCGACGCTGAGGGAGGGGAGGTAGTAGACTAAGCAAGACGACCACAGGCCAGAGTGTTCTTGGAAATGATATCTGTAGGATTTGAGAAGTTTTTTTTTTTATGTTTGATCGTTTCCGAATGAATAAAGATTTTGTTTAAACCAACTTTCCCGTCAGATAGCGTATTCCCTAAAGTTAACCCATATGAAAATAATGCACTTTGAAACCCCTCTGACCTTGACCTTGAAATTCGCAATTAAAACGCGATGATTTCTTTGTGTGGTCATGTCTTGTTATCTTTAAAATCCCAACATCAGTGATATCATGCTTGCTGTGATATAATGGGATACGGAAGAAGGCCTAACGAATATTTGTGGGTTTGTGTTTGTACTGTCAAATTGTCATCGCACCATGTCGTATCTTTAACATTTACATTTTTTGTTGCAGCGATGGCCTCTAGATTTGGACAGATGCAAGATTAATTTAAGTGAACGCTGGTTCGACGAGGGTGGAGAGGGGGAGAGAGGGAGAAAAGACAAGTATTTTATCACAAAGGACTGTGGGATATAAGGAAAGCAAATAGAAGACACAATTATGTTTGCCACTCTCGGTGACTTACGCTTGCTCGACATATTGTTTCGGCATTTAAAACAAGATAATTACTGCCATTTTGTTTGACTCCTCTACATATTCTATAGACACCTTATCCTACCACCTCTCACATATCCAGCGCAA
>JAGGCT020002668.1:0-36652 GCA_017654935.2 Phymorhynchus buccinoides | reverse complement strand
GATAGTTTTTTTGAGTAACACTAATTTAATGATGCATGGCAATATAACTTGAGTTGCTATCAAAGAAGTCTTATTCTTCTTTGATCGCTCAGATAGTTTCCTGTCAATTATGAGCGCAGATGCGTCATGCTGCCGTTATGCACCTAACTAAGAAATAGTTAGGCCTAGCAAGTCCGACTTCGGCTGGAGGAAATCTTTTTGAAAGTGTTTCTTAAAAAAAAACAGGAGAATGGACCGGTAAGGCAGAAATATATGACAGTAAGCAAAGGGAAAAGCCAGAGTCAAAGAGAGTGACAGATTAGAGGAAGTTACAAGCACAGAACTTCCAGAAGGTGGGGGAACTATTTATGCAAGTGACACCACACACCCCCCGGTATCCCCACGGGGTATCACAGAAGTGACTACCAAAGTTAATTGTTGTGTTGTAAGCGCCTACCAAAGTGTAACCATTGCTGTTTTCCTTTCTATGATCTGAAGAATGTTATATTTCCTTTTTTTGCCTATTAAGCAAGCATCATGGATTTAATTTTTACCTTTTTAGTTTGAAACGGAGTGAAGTATCCTTATAAATTATTGCCCTGCAGACTGTTAAATTTATCGAGTCAAAAGAAAATCAGTGGGACCAATTTGTGAGTGTAACAATCATTGTTTTATAGGAACCTGAAAACGTCACAGTTGTGACCCCATGATAATAAAAAAGCTGAACAACAACAGGAAATCCTTGCCCTTGAAATGCTGAGCCCGTTGCAACATCAGAGGGGCCCAAAAAAGTAGTTGATAAAATGATTGCTTTATGTTAACACAAAAACTGATTTAAAGTAGTCCATACATGTTTTTTCCCCCTGATCACTTCTCAACTTCAAACTAAGCAGTTGTTCATTTTATACCGTGGCGGTACCATAGCCGATGAGGTTTAACCAAGGCGTGGTTACTGCTACACTTGTCTGTATTGTTAAAAATTCGGGACTTTACTGGTGTTGCACTGCCTCCGGGCATTGCCTCCAGTATCGTTCCCACCATCTTTGTATTTACAAATGTCCCATATGTGTCTGTTCCAGACCGAGAGGACATAAAACACAATTTTTTCATTCAAGCAGTTTGTTAACTGTTGTTTTGTTAAAATGATCATAAATCGATCTTTGTGTGGAGTAAATGGAAGCTGCACAAAATATTATATCTATTCTTGAAAATGTGTTTACTTGTGTGTGACCACACTTTGACACACACAGATACAGACACAGAAACACACACACGCACACGTATGCACACACACACACACACCCACTCAATAACATACACACACTCAATCACTCACACACACCACACACAAAATCACTCACTAACACACACACACACACAAAATCACTCACTCACACACACACACACACACACACACTCAATCACTCGCTAACACACACACACACACACACACACACACACACACACACACACACACACACACACACACACACACACACACTCAATCACTCGCTAACACACACACACACACACACACACTCAATCACTCGCTAACACACACACACACACACACACACACACACACACACACACACACACACACACACACACACACACACACACACACAATGTGCAAACACATGGTTGCATGGCTTACATGTAAACATACCTCTATAGATGTACGTAAGTTCTGTGAGTACATTTAAACAGCTGATCATCTTGTTTATGTAAGTTCACGGACAGTTTAGCAATTCTTTCACAAATACAGAAAGTATAATTCATACAGTACAATATAACAGTTTCCATATTGGAATTGGTGTAAGAATTCAGCCTAAATAGCCCAGGTTATGTGCCAATGTGTCATGTCTGATCATGACTTCAGCATAGCAGAGGAGGCAGTTACTATTTTTTAGGGCTGGGCTCCCAGGAAATAATATAGAAAAGCCTCGCGCTCAGAGTACATCTTCATTCTCTCGGCTAAAACAATTTTAGGGAAATTTGTATTGGAGAGGTTCCTTATAAGGACCACCAAATTATCAAAGTTGCAACACTTGTAAGAGCCTGCAAACAACACACAAAAAACAACAACTCTAGTTTCAAGTGAGTCATAGTCATTTACAAATCACTAGAACTCTACCTTGACTTTTCCATTAGCCTACTGTTGAATGGGTTTTTTTTATATTGTAGAGCCTTCACTTTATTATTGCCCCTCCCCCCCCCCCCCCCCCCCCCAACTGAAGGCTATCGTTAGCCTAATAAAAGTCAGTTCAGTAAAGCAGAGGCGGATCTGGAAGAGGGGGAAGGGGAGGGGGAACAGGTGCAGATTGTTTACGCTGTTGATAAAGGGGAGTTTCCAGCAGATTATATAAAAAAAAGTTTATGGCTACGAAAAATAGTAATCGTTGATAAAGCTAAAGTGACTATTATGAGTGTGTGTGGTGTGTGTGCGTTGTTGTTGTTCTTCAGTTAACATCCTTCCACTAAAAGTGATTCAGACTGTGTGTGTATGTGTTGTTGTTCTTCAGTTTAACGTATATATATATATTTTTTGTTGTTGGTGTGTAGCTGTTGTGTTGTCCGTACAACCAGCAAACTCCCTAGCTATATACAGTCAAATACGCTTACGTCGACGTGCCAGCGGCAATGGATTTTATGTCGAGTTATGTGTCAGTCGACTTATCCGTCAGTCGGATATCTCAACTTCATGCACGTTTTCAGAAAAAAATGTCGACTTATCCGTCAGACGGATATATCGACTTTATAGACGTTTTCCCCCCAAAAATGTCGACTTATCCGTTAGTCAGATATCTCGAGTTTATAGACGTTTCAGAAAAAAATGTTGACTTATCCGTCAGTCGGATATCTTGACTTCACAGACACTTTCAGAAGATAATGTTGACTTATACTCTTTGTGTGTGTGTTCGTGCGTGCGTGTGCGTGTGTGTGTAGGGGGTAGGTAGGTAGGTGTGTGTGTGTGTACATGGATACGTGTGTGTGCCTGTAAGAGAGAGAGAGAAAGAGAGAGTATATAATGAGGGGTGAATGCCAGAACTGCCCATCTGTGCTCTTTATTCCTTTTGAGATAGACCGTTCTGGCAGGCACCTCAACAGTAAAGACGTTTGAAATGTTGCCACTGTTTTTCATTATGGTGGACCCTGTGTTTGAGGAATATTGAACTCATCCGCAATTAATTTCCTTTTCTTTGAGGGATTCTTTTCAACCTCAGAAATAACGTCTATTTTTCTCTTCAGAGAAAACGTTTTTAACTTGCGCTGAGCCATGGTAAACTCAAAGTGTTTAAAAGAAAAGATTTCTCTTAAGTACGTACCGTAAAATACCGAGTATTAGCCCATCTAGTAGTATAAGCCCACCCCCCATTTGGAGGGAGCGCCTCACTTCGCCTAATCCTTTGATCTCGACCTTCCAGTAACTTCTGGATGTCACAAAAAACCCAAGCGTAACATTCCGCCTAAAAATGATTAGCACAACTCGCCTAATCAGCCTGACGGTCTCTCTCTCTCTCTCTCTCTCTCTCTCTCTCTCTCTCTCTCTCTCTCTCTCTCTCTCTCTCTCTCTCTCTCTCTCTCTCTCTCTCTCTCTCTCTGTGTGTGTGTCTCTGTCTCTCTGTCTGTCTCTCTCTCTGACGGTCTCTCCCTCTCTCTGTGTGACGGTTTCTCTCTCTCTCTCTCTCTCTCTCTCTCTCTCTCTCTCTCTCTCTCTCTCTCTCTCTCTCTCTCTCTCTCTCTCTCTCTCTCTCTCTCTCTCCTCTCTCTCTCTGTGACGGTCTCTCTCTCTCTCTCTCTCTCTCTCTCTCTCTCTCTCTCTCTCTCTCTCTCTCTCTCTCTCTCTCTCTCTCTCTCTCTCTCTCTCTCTCTCTCTCTCTCTCTCTCTCTCTCTCTCTCTCTCTCTCTCTCTCTCTCTCTCTCTCTCTCTCTCTCTCTCTCTCTTAGCCTTCATGTACCATAGTTTTTATCAATATACTGATATTTGTATACTTTCATCGATTTTAATAAAGCGCTAAGACCTTGTTGGAAATTTTAGGCGAAGTGTTGCATATGATAAACACTCGATAATGATTAGGCCAAGTGTAATTAGGCGAGATGTTGTTAGGCGAAGTGTAATTAGGCGAAGCGTGATGCACCGCATTTGGAGGCAAACACTATGCAAAGGGTGAAATACCTTGTAAAAGCCCCCATTCGGTCTGTGATGCTCGATTTGTGGGTACCCAATGGAAACTGCGCGTGATGTGGTTTATGCAAAACAAGAGAGAGAGACCGTCAGGCTGATTAGGCGAGTTGTGCTAATCATTTTTTAGGCGGAATGTTACGCTTGGGTTTTTTGTGACATCCAGAAGTTACTGGAAGGTCGAGATCAAAGGATTAGGCGAAGTGAGGCGCTCCCTCCAAATGGGGGGTGGGCTTATACTACTAGATGGGCTAATACTCGGTATTTTACGGTACATAGTTAAAAGATCTTTTCTTTTAAACACTTTGAGTTTACCATGGCTCAGCGCAAGTTAAAAACGTTTTCTCTGAAGAGAAAAATAGACGTTATTTCTGAGGTTGAAAAGAATCCCTCAAAGAAAAGGAAAATTAATTGCGGATGAGTTCAATATTCCTCAAACACAGGGTCCACCATAATGAAAAACAGTGGCAACATTTCAAACGTCTTTACTTGTTGAGGTGCCTGCCAGAGAACGGTCTATCTCAAAAGGAATATAAAGAGCACAGATGGGCAGTTCTGGCATTCACCCCTCATTATATACTCTCTCTTTCTCTCTCTCTCTTACAGGCACACACACGTATCCATGTACACACACACACACACCTACCTACCTACCCCCTATACCCACACACACGCACACGCACGCACGAACACACACACAAAGAGTATAAGTCAACATTATCTTCTGAAAGTGTCTGTGAAGTCAAGATATCCGACTGACGGATAAGTCAACATTTTTTTCTGAAAACGTCTATAAACTCGAGATATCTGACTGACGGATAAGTCGACATTTTGGGGGGAAAACGTCTATAAAGTCGAGATATCCGACTGACGGATAAGTCGACATTTTTTTTCTGAAAACGTCTATGAAGTTGAGATATCCGACTGACGGATAAGTCGACTGACACATAACTCGACATAAAATCCATTGCCGCTGGCACGTCGACGTAAGCGTATTTGACTGTATATAGCTAAGGAGTTTGCTGGTTGTACGGACAACACAACAGCTACACACCAACAACAAAAAATAGTATATATATACGTTAAACTGAAGAACAACAACACATACACGCACAGTCTAGTCTGAATCACTTTTAGTGGAAGGATGTTAAACTGAAGAACAAACACAACACGCACACACACCACACACACTCATAATAGTCACTTTAGCTTTATCAACGATTACTATTTTTCGTAGCCATAAACTTTTTTTTATATAATCTTTTTTTTTCTGGAAACTCCCCTTTATCAACAGCGTAAACAATCTGCACCTGTTCCCCCTCCCCTTCCCCCTCTTCCAGATCCGCCTCTGCTTTACTGAACTGACTTTTATTAGGCTAACGATAGCCTTCAGGGAGGGGCAATAAGTTGGGGGGGGGCAAGGGGCAAATAAGGGGGGGGGGGGAGGGGGCACTAATAAATCGGGAGGGGCAATAATAAAGTGAAGGCTCTACAATATAAAAAAAACCCATTCAACAGTAGGCTAATGGAAAAGTCAAGGTAGAGTTCTAGTGATTTGTAAATGACTATGACTCACTTGAAACTAGAGTTGTTGTTTTTTGTGTGTTGTTTGCAGGCTCTTACAAGTGTTGCAACTTTGATAATTTGGTGGTCCTTATAAGGAACCTCTCCAATACAAATTTCCCTAAAATTGTTTTAGCCGAGAGAATGAAGATGTACTCTGAGCGCGAGGCTTTTCTATATTATTTCCTGGGAGCCCAGCCCTAAAAAATAGTAACTGCCTCCTCTGCTATCTCTGCTGAAGTCATGATCAGACATGACACATTGGCACATAACCTGGGCTATTTAGGCTGAATTCTTACACCAATTCCAATATGGAAACTGTTATATTGTACTGTATGAATTATACTTTCTGTATTTGTGAAAGAATTGCTAAACTGTCCGTGAACTTACATAAACAAGATGATCAGCTGTTTAAATGTACTCACAGAACTTACGTACATCTATAGAGGTATGTTTACATGTAAGCCATGCAACCATGTGTTTGCACATTTGTGTGTGTGTTGTCAATGTGTGGGTGGTGTGTGTTGTGTGTGCGGTTAGTGTGTGTGTGTGTGTGTGTGTGTGTGTGTGTGTTTTTGACGTGTAGGTAGCGAAGTTTTTGTTAGTGATTGAGTGTGTGCGTGTGTGTGTTGGTTAGTGTGTGTGTGTCTCTGTGGTGTGTGTGGTGGTGTGTGGTGTTAGCGAGTGAGTGTGTTATGGTGTGTGTGTAATGTGTGATGCGGTGTGTGTGTGGTGTGTGTGTGATGTGATGTGTATTGTGTGATGTGTTGTCTGTGATTTTTGTGCATGTGGTGCGTGAGTGATGATTGTGGTATTTATTGAGTGTGTGTGTGTGTGTGCATACGTGTGCGTGTGTGTGCGTTTCTGTGTCTGTATCTGTGTGTGTCAAAGTGTGGTCACACACAAGTAAACACATTTTCAAGAATAGATATAATATTTTGTGCAGCTTCCATTTACTCCACACAAAGATCGATTTATGATCATTTTAACAAAACAACAGTTAACAAACTGCTTGAATGAAAAAAAATGTGTTTTATGTCCTCTCGGTCTGGAGAACAGACCACATATGGGACATTTGTAAATACAAAGATGGTGGGAACAATACTGGAGGCAATGCCCGGAGGCAGTGCAACACCAGTAAAGTCCCGAATTTTTAACAATACAGACAAGTGTAGCAGTAACCACGCCTCGGTTTTAAACCTCATCGGCTATGGTACCGCCACGGTATAAAATGAACAACTGCTTAGTTTGAAGTTGAGAAGTGATCAGGGGGAAAAAACATGTATGGACTACTTTAAATCAGTTTTTGTGTTAACATAAAGCAATCATGTTATCAACTACTTTATTTGGCCCCTCTGGTGTTAACATGGGCTCAGCATTTCAAGGGCAAGGATGTCCTGTTGTTGTTCAGCTTTTTTATTATCATGGGGTCACAACTGTGACGTTTTCAGGTTCCTATAAAACAATGATTGTTACACTCACAAATTGGTCCCACTGATTTTCTTTTGACTCGATAAATTTAACAGTCTGCAGGGCAATAATTTATAAGGATACTTCACTCCGTTTCAAACTAAAAAGGTAAAAATAAAATCCATGATGCTTGCTTAATAGGCAAAAAAAAGGAAATATAACATTCTTCAGATCATAGAAAGGAAAACAGCAATGGTTACACTTTGGTAGGCGCTTACAACACAACAATTAACTTTGGTAGTCACTTCTGTGATACACCCGTGGGGATACCGGGGGGTGACTGTGTACACCTCGTGGGGATTACTGGGGGGGGTTCTGTGTTTCTGGGTGTCACTGGCATAAATAGTTCCCCACACCTTCTGGAAGTTCTGTGCTTGTAACTTCCTCTAATCTGTCACTCTCTTTTTGACTCTGCCTTTTCCCTTTGCTTACTGTCATCTACTATTTTTCTGCCCTTACCGGTCCATTCTCCTGCTTTTTTTTAAAAAAAAAAAAAGAAACACTTTCAAAAAAGATTTCCTCCAGCCGAAGTCGGACTTGCTGCTGAGCCTAACTATTTCTTAGTTAGGGTTGCAAAACGGCAGCATGACGCATCTGCGCTCATAAATGACAGGAAACTGTCTGAGCGATCGAAAGAAGAAAAAGACTGACTTCTTTGATAGCAACTCAAAGTTATATTGCCATGCATCATTAAATTAGTGTTACTCAAAAAAAACTATCACAGCATGAAGTCTGAAAAATATGTTATTCACAGTACGTGTGTTTCAGACACAATTCATTTGTTAAAATTAAAAAAAAATAATTTCCTGTTCAAACCACCGGTATTATAAATAATCTCACTTCACATTATTGAAATAACCATGTGGGTCTTGTATGAAAGGTTTTTAATAAATAAACCAAACAATTGTAAATCATCTTGGTCACAAACGTTCCATTATCTTCATAATATTTTCACAAATATTTCAAGCTGTTTATTGGTCATCAATGTCAAAGCAATAACTATTCACACAACTAGCGTTGTCGTATATAATAACTATACTACAGTTAACAAAATAACACCAATCTTTAAAGCAAATAAGAAAAAATTATTAAACAAACAACAACAAATCAGAACATCCAGAACACTATAAAATATGCTCTTAGTCATAAATATGGCACAGGAATAAAAACTCTTGAAAAATATGCACCAACTTAATCACCATCTTTAATATAGGTAGGCAACATGGAAACAGCATTCTCAATCACTGTTTAATGTCAAGGTGATCTGCATAATGGTCGTTTAAAGAAACAATTCCAAATAATTATCTGTGGGTTACACAGAGCAACAAGAAGATTCTTTGTCTATAGGCCTTCCTTTGCAACTAGGGTTATTAACGCCCTTGACAGTGAGAGTAATTGCTCTTGCTGGTCAGTACTGACAAGGGCATTCACTCTTGCGAAAGGCAGCCATTTAGTGGCATCAAATAGTGGTTATTGGCGAGAGTTATCCCCCTGTCTGGTCAGTACTGAACCATCTTCCCCCACCCTCCAAGGGCATTCACTCTTGCAAAAGGGTGTTCGTTGCAGACCCCAATAGTATGGATAAGGAACTTTAGTATAGGAAGCATTGAGAAACTCCACAACACATATATATATGTATATATATTATCTCCAGATATTTCCACTGATTTGTGGAAGTTTTTTTCCAAACTGTAAAGGACAGCTCCACCTAAACTAAAGAAATGACCCACGACAAAACAACGACACCCATCATACAGGACAATCCAGCTCTTGGCTCATGACCTAACAGGACTAAAGAAATGGACTTGTCCAGTTACCACGACAAACAGCAACAGACTTGTCCACCCTCTTGGCTCATCATACAGGACTTGTCCAGTTACATCTCAGCTCTTGGCTCATGCCAAACAACATCATACAGGACTTGTCCAGTTACATCTCAGCTCTTGGCTCATGACAAACAGCATACAGGACTTGTCCAGTTACATCTTAGCTCTTGGCTCATGACAAACAGCATACAGGACTTGTCCAGTTGCATCTTAGCTCTTGGCTCATGACAAACAACACCATACAGGACTTGTCCAGTTACATCTTAGCTCTTGGCTCATGACAAACAGCACCATACAGGACTTGTCCAGTTGCATCTTAGCTCTTGGCTCATGACAAACAACACCATACAGGACTTGTCCAGTTACATCTTAGCTCTTGGCTCATGACAAACAGCATACATGACTTGTCCAGTTACATCTTAGCTCTTGGCTCATGACAAACAAACCATACAGGACTTGTCCAGTTACATCTCAGCTCTTTGCTCATGACAAACAACAACATACAGGACTTGTCCAGTTACATCTCAGCTCTTGGCTCATGACAAACAACAACATACAGGACTTGTCCAGTTACATCTCATCTCAGCTTTGTTCATGGCAAACAACAACAACAACATACAGGACTTGTCCAGTTACATCTCAGACTCTTTGTTCATAAAGCAAACAACAACAACAACATACAGGACTTGTCCAGTTACATCTTAGCTCTTGGCTCATGACAAACAGCATACAGGACTTGTCCAGTTGCATCAGCTCTTGACAAACAGCATACAGGACTTGTCCAGTTACATCTCAGCTCTTGGCTCATGACAAACAACATACAGGACGTGTCCAGTTACATCTAGACCTTTGCTCATGACAAACATACATGACTTGTCCAGTTAGATCAACAACAAACAACATACAGAACTTGTCCAGTTACATCTCAGACCTTTGCTCATGACAAACAACAAACAACAGGACTTGTCCAGTTACATCTCAGCTCTTGGCTCATGACAAACAACATCATACAGGACTTGTCCAGTTACATCTCAGACTCTTTGCTCATGACAAACAAGATGACTTGTCCAGTTACATCTTAGCTCTTGGCTCATGACAAACAACATCATACAGGACTTGTCCAGTTACATCTCAGCTCTTGGTTCATGACAAACAAAACATACATGACTTGTCCAGTTACATCTTAGCTCTTGGCTCATGACAAACAAAACCATACAGGACTTGTCCAGTTACATCTCAGCTCTTGGCTTACATGCTTGCCCAGTAACATGACAAACAACAACATACAGGACTTGTCCAGTTACATCTCAGACATTTGTTCATGACAAACAGCAACAACAACATACAGGACGTGTCCCATCTCAGACCTTTGCTCATGACAAACAGCAACAACAACAACATACAACATACAGAACTTGTCCAGTTGTTCACATCTCAGACCTGTGCTCATGACAAACAACAAAACATACAGAACTTTGTCCACCACAACAGACCTTTGCTCATGACAGGACGTGTCCACATTGTTTGCTCATGACAAACAAGTTACAGGACTCCAGTTACATCTAGACCTTTGCTCATGACAACACCAAGAAACAACAACAACAACATACAGGACTTGTCCAGTTACATCTCAGACCTTTGCTCATGACAAACAACAACAACGCCATACAGGACTTGTCTACTTTTATCTCAACTCTGTGCTCATGTCTACTACAGCCACCAGGCTGACACAAATCTTACTCTCCGGCATCCCCATAGGAATGTTCAACAATCATAAATCAAATGAACCATCTTATCGGCTCTTTGGGGTACATTGGGGGTTGTCCTGACACGGGGTACAGCACAGTTCAACAATCATAAATCAAATGAACCATCTTATCGGCTCTTTGGGGTACATTGGGGGGTTGTCCTGACACGGGGTACAGCACAGTTCAACAATCATAAATCAAATGAACCATCTTATCAGCTCTTTGGGGTACATTGGGGATTGTCCTGACATGGGGTACAGCACAGTTCAACAATCATAAATCAAATGAACCATCTTACAGGCTCTTTGGGGTACATTGGGGATTGTCCTGACATGGGGTACAGCACAGTTCAACAATCATAAATCAAATGAACCATCTTACAGGCTCTTTGGGGTACATTGGGGATTGTCCTGACACGGGGTACAGCACAGTTCAACAATCATAAATCAAATGAACCATCTTATCAGCTCTTTGGGGTACATTGGGGGGTTGTCCTGACACGGGGTACAGCACAGTTCAACAATCATAAATCAAATGAACCATCTTACAGGCTCTTTGGGGTACATTGGGGGGTTGTCCTGACACGGGGTACAGCACAGTTCAACAATCATAAATCAAATGAACCATCTTACAGGCTCTTTGGGGTACATTGGGGGGTTGTCCTGACACGGGGTACAGCACAGTTCAACAATCATAAATCAAATGAACCATCTTACAGGCTCTTTGGGGTACACTGGGGATTGTCCTGACATGGGGTACAGTGCACTTTGAATGCTGCATCACTTTTTTTTTTAATCAACATCCCCATTGAAATGTTCAACATTCATAAATCAAGCAAGCCATGTTATAGGTGTGCTGGGATGCTACATATAGTTTAATTGCTGCATCACTTTTTAAGTATCTTCTCTGGGCTTTTAATAACTTATCAACCCACCTACATAAAAGTCTGTATAATGAGCATTGCCTTACATCATTAAATTAGTGTTAGGTCATGTACACATACACACGGATGTTCCACGCAGAAACCCACACGCAATCAGTAAGTTAGTAAAAGAAAGAAGAAAAATAAGCGGACGTGTCCGTATTTCCCCATAATCCGTATATTTTTTTCCCTTCTTTCTTTTACTTATTGATTATTTCCGCGCGGAAAATCCGGATGTACTGTGTACCAGGCTTTACTCATAGAAACCACCACAGCCTGAACACTGAAAAAAAAAGTTATTTAAGACGTGCTTTCAGACACCAATCATTTATTCAAAAAGAAAAAAAAAGTAATTTCCCGTTCATAGCACGATACTTTAAACCTTTAATAAGACATCATATAGCGGAACAACTCACTGCACTTGCAATAGCCATGTCCCTCACTTAGGATAAGTTTTCAGCAACTAAATCAATCTTTGTCATAAACGTTCCATTATCCTCATATTAATCTGTCACAAATGTATCAGGCTGTTTAAGTCTTAGTGGTCATCAATTTTAAAACAACAACATTCTCCGAAGTCAGAGTGTGGCTGCCCATGTGGCGGGGTAATCAAAAACGGTCACACACGTAATGTTCTCATCCCTAGCCGGTGCATTTGTACTATAGTGTTCAATTGCTTTGGCTGTTGGGATGATCCCTGGAGTCTTTAAGCCAGAGTAAGACAACAACAAAACAATAACTGCTTATGTTGAAGGGGCAGAAAGGGGGGAAAGGGGTTTTGCAGGACTTCAGAGGAAAGGAACTTAGGTCTCTTTCTCTGAAATTAACCACAGGGCCACATGGAGTGGTTTACTTGTTTGTTTCAAGCTCAGCAGAACACACAGCCCAACAAGGAGGATCGCTCCCCAAAGGAGAATGTGCAGGTAGTGGGGTAGAGGGAGATTTTGCCTAGGGTTACACCTTATGTAGCCTACCCAACAAACAACGTAATGGCCTGATAATCCAGTGCAGGTAGTGGGGTAGCAGGTAAGTGAGAGAGATTTTGCCTAGGATTACACCTTATGTAGCCTACCCAACAAACAACGTAATGGCCTGATAATCCAGTGCAGGTAGTGGGGTAGCAGGTCAGAGGGAGATTTTGCCTAGGATTACACCTTATGTAGCCTACCCAACAAACAACGTAATGGCCTGATAATCCATTGGTCAATTATCCAACAGTTGTACATTTTAACATCTTATAGTCAGAATGAAACTACAGTTTGTATCTATTTCCTGATCAACAACATACAGATAACATTCCAAGGTATATCCAATTATTATTTGCTGCAATTAAGATAATTTAATAATAAAATTAACCATCAAGCCAGACTCCCTGTTTTTCTGATTGATTGATCAGAAAAGGATCTACTTCCTTATGTTTCTCATTGGTCGAATGTTACATATTACCACCTGAAATTGAATAACCACCACTTTCTAAGTCCTTCAGGTCAACCAGCATTAGGCCTATGGTGCACTTTTCGTGTCAAAATTGAACGAAAAGTGCACATTATAACACTAGCTTGCATGGCTACTCATACAGCAATAACTACAGTCAGCAATAGCACCAAAAAGGAAGAAACATAAACAAACAATAAATCAGAAAAGTCAGAACACTATATTTTGCTCTTAATCCTAATAAGGCACAGGAATAAAATATCTTGTAAAAAGTCATCACAAACTCAATCATTATGTTTAAAACATTTAGACAGCATCATGGAAACAAAATTCTCAATCAACTTTATGAACAATGTCAAGATAATCTACACAATGATAGGCAGACATGGGTCATCCTATTTTGAGGATGAACCTGGGTCTCTCTCAATGTGGCTGTTGCCTATGCTTTGCCAAGCGAATTGGTGCTGAAAATAACTTTGGTGAAGGGAGTTAATTACAGAGTTACCTTTCCTCACAATGACCATTTAAACAAACAATTCCAAATAGAGAGGAATCCTAATAATCATCTGTGGGTTATGCAAAGCAGCAAGAAAATTGTTTTGTCTGCAGTGTAGGTAAAGGGCCAGCCACACGTCCACTAAAATTGAGACGACTGTACACACGATTCGATCACTAAATCTTGAAGAACAAATCTGATTCGCGCTTCGAGACAACGTGATCGAATCGTATCAAGTGTCGTGCGATTTTAGTGGACGTGTAGCTGGCCCTTCAATGAAATATCAAAACAGAAAACATTGTGACGCTCCACGCATTATTCACAGGCATTAAATACATCAACTGAAACACATTAAGATGGACAACATTAATCATAGTCCTACCAGGAACATTAACTTTCATTCATCGACATTCATAGCTTCCCCATCTCTTATAGTTACTTTTAAGAGAGCTAGTGAATAATAATTATTTTAGTGCAAAAACAATTCTACAGAGAGTGGAACAGAGGATCTTCAGAGAAGAACTTTGGCCCTGAGC
The DNA here is from genome assembly GCA_017654935.2 of Phymorhynchus buccinoides. NCBI lineage: Eukaryota > Metazoa > Mollusca > Gastropoda > Neogastropoda > Raphitomidae > Phymorhynchus > Phymorhynchus buccinoides. The sequence continues at coordinate 22,492 of JAGGCT020002668.1, read as the reverse complement.
TCCCCCAACTCCAAGGGGGCCGGGCTTTATAGTCGCACCCTTGTCATGACTCTGGGTGCTCCCTCTGTCTGTCACCTTCGTTTTTTTTATGTTCAAAATGGACAATGCAATGCCAACCTTAGTCCTAACAATACTGGGTGACATTAGAGTGTAAACACTGGTGTAACATCGTCCACATCCATTCATTGATCCCTATTACGACTTTCCGTACAGTAGCTGGTCTGTTTGTGCTATTAACTTTAAAGTAAAGCCAAAGGTATAAATGACACAAGCATGGAGCACATCACAGCAATGACCAATGTCATCTGTACAGTAGCTGGGCTGTTTGTGCTATTAACTTTAAAGTAAAGCCAAAGGTATAAATGACACAAGCATGGAGCACATCACAGCAATGACCAATGTCATCTGTACAGTAGCTGATGTTCATGGTTCAAAGTGGGCTAATCAACTTCTGTCCTCAAAGTAAAGCCAAAGGTATAAATGACACAAGCATGGAGCACATCACAGCCACATGACCAATGTCATATGGTACAGTAGCTGGCCTGCATATGCTATTAAGTAAAGGTACTAAACGACACAGAAATAGAACATATCATACTAATGACCAAAGTCACCTGTACAACCCTTTAAATTTGTCGAATCAACCAGTCTTGTTGACCAACCATGTTTGTTGACTCTTTTCAACCGTTTTGTTGACGCACGAACGGAGAGTTGACTCTTTTCAACCAACCACTTTTGTTGACACCTTTAAAGCCTTTTTTGTCAAACCAACCACTTATTGTCAACAGGCGACAAAAGTGGGGACCCTGCCATCCGGAAAAAGTTGACATAAGTGGTTGAATTGACAAAGGTGGTTTTGATGGTGTCAACATAAGTGGTTGAATTTCAAAAGTGGTTTTGATGGAACCAAAGTGGTTTAATTTCAAAGGTGGTTTTGAGGTTCAACAAAAGTGGTTGAATTCACAAAGGTGGTCTTGAAGGTGTCAATAAAAGTGGTTGAAAAGGGTTGACAAAAGTGGTAATTGACAAGAGTAAGAAATTCGACAAAAGTGGTATGTCAAAAACTCTTTGCCCGTCATTTCTTAATATGAATGTCTTTTTTATTAAAACCTGCACTAAAAAGCAAATATCAGAAAAGAAGTCCTAACACAACTGATGTAGCCATTTGTACAAACTCGTTGCCTGCAAACTTTTCTTGTCAACTGATCAGTTAAGAGTCCTAACACAACTGATGTGGCCATTTGACAAGCACCATCACAACCATTTTAACTGATGCTGGTGATACTACACTTCTGAATTTCACATGTACACCTAAAACGTATGTTGTTGGTATTGGTTCAACACTTGATATTTCAACAGTTTAAAGCAGCCATCATTTTGCGTGTCAACCTTACTTTTAAGCCATCTTGTTTCACACCCAACACTGAACAGAATGATGCCAGGCAGTTCACAGTTCGCAGTTCACCCAGTGCTGTGTGTGTGTGTGTGTAGCCTAATGTGCATGGGTGTTACACAAAGTGAAAAAATCCTGAAAGGCCGTGGTCCAGGGGTAATGTCCCCCTGCAGCTGAAGCAAACTTTGATTTATGAAGGTATTTTAGTTTGCACACACCACAAATGCTTATTTTAAAGTGTTTCAAAAATACAGTAGACACACAAAGATCTTGTTTGGGTGTTTAAAAAAAAGAACTGTCTTTGTGGTAAAATTCAAAAAAAGGAAATCCTGTATACCAGGAAAAGTTGCAGGAAAATGGTGTTCACTGCATCCGCTGAACGGGCATTGCTGTCACCTGAAACAGAGAATGATTACAGTTCACACACACACACACACATGCACATTCAACTTGGAAGCTATCAATACACAGTACATTATTTACAGACCACTATGTTTCTTTTTAAATCTGACAAAAATTGAAAGAAAAAGAGCGAGAACCATGTGAGTGAATTTTTTAATGTGTATAATGTTACCACTTATTATAGTACTCCTCATCAGATATATGTTTTATGTGTATAATGTTACCACTTATTATAGTACTCCTCATCAGATATATGTTTTATGTGTATAATGTTACCACTTATTATAGTACTCCTCATCAGATATATGTTTTATGTGTATAATGTTACCACTTATTATAGTACTCCTCATCATATATCTCGACCTCTAGTAACTCAACACCTCGGTTTACAGACCCTACACGAAGCAAGGATGGCAAGGTGTAAATCCTTGATAATCCCAGGATGATGTGCTGGCAGGGTAACCTTCAACCCTGACCACAAGCCTTCTTTATTCTGAACATGTCCTTGGATAACGCAGCCTCGGATAACTAGCTCCACCTTTATTCTTTCCACCACAAGCCTTCTTTATTCTGAACAGTCATGTCCTTGGATAACGCAGCCTCAGATAACTAGCTACACCTTTATTCTTTCCACCACAAGCCTTCTTCATTCTGAACATGTCCTTGGATAACTAGCTCCACCTTTATTCTTTCCACCACAAGCCTTCTTTATTCTGAACATGTCCTTGGATAACTAGCTCCACCTTTATTCTTTCCACCACAAGCCTTCTTTATTCTGAACATGTCCTTGGATAACTAGCTCCACCTTTATTCTTTCCACCACAAGCCTTCTTCATTCTGAACATGTCCTTGGATAACGCAGCCTCAGATAACTAGCTCCACCTTTATTCTTTCCAGGCTCCCAGGGGGGTCAAGTTATCAGAGGAGTACTGTGCTTCAATTAGTGGGTAGAAAAGGAACTAAGAATGCAACAAGAAAAGAACGCAATAGTGAAAATGAACAAAGGTAGGCAACTCTCCATTAATAGGCTCCCCTCCACCAAAGTTGCCTATGACAACCCCACCTAGCCCTGCATGAATAAAAGGTTCTAGAGGAACACACCCAATAACTCCTTAAAAAAAGAGAACAATCGGTTGTCATAGGCAACTTTGGTGGAGGGGAGCTAGTTAATGGAGAGTTACCTACCTTTGTTCATTTCCACTATCCCCTCTCCTTACTATTTTAATTTCAGAACCCATGCTGTTACAAGAAATGAACTTAACAGCTAACTCTGAGAACCACCAGTCTATCAAGAACACTTCAAGTGAACATTCTGTTTGCCAGAGCGTATAAACCATTGGACTGAACATGATAAATATGAGACAGGACGATTCCTTGTGTGCCAATGACAATGCCTTTCATTTCAGTATTATTTTATTTCATCGTAAACGTAGATTTTTTGGCGGTAATCAGCAAATAGAACATGTTACACAATAGTCACTGTGATGTATGCAACAGCAAATGGGCAACACACACAGTAATAAATGTTAACAGGAAGCAATGTGGTATTTTTCCAGCAAACACAAAACGTGAACATGGTTCAAGTTACCAGTATACTTGTGCAACCTATATCTTCATTTAAAAAAAAATCATACAATGCTAAAGAACAACCCTAAAACAAGTGCAACGCCGTGCGTCGGCTGCAAAGTCCCCTCGCAGCATCGCTGAGCTACTCCGAAATATGGAATGTGTCGGCTGTACACATACATAAAAACGCATCAAAACAGCATGTAACTGTGTAAAAACGCATGAAAACAGCACGTAACTGCCTAGTTTTTTTTATATATAGTGCTTGGGGTTCATGACCCATGATTTGCAAGAGCGTGCGATCATGCGCACACGCACGCACAGAAAAATTCAAGACAACTGTGTTATAAACCATTCATCAAGAAATGTGTGTGAAAAAAAGAGCATTGAAATACATGCAAAACTTGCGCGTGTGATATTAGCGATGTATGTGTTTCGGGGTTTGTGTATCGTAACTGGCGCGACCTTGACCTTGTGTGTAAAACTGCGTACATGCGTGGATAGCTTGCATCTTGGCAAACTATGTATACCAAATGTGATGATGATGACTGAATAGTTTTTGTTTTTCAAAAAACGGACGAATAGCCAACGTGTGTTAGAGTGCAAATTTGTGTGTGTGTATGTGTGTGTCAATGTGTGTGTGTGGACACCGGACGGACGGACACCGGACGGACTGTGTGTGGACGGACGGTCACCGTCACGTGATGGACACCGGTACGTGACGGACGTGGTCCGGACATGTACGGACCAGACAAAAACAATAGTTTTCCCGAACCTTCTGCTCTGGGACTAATAAAACAGTGTGTTACCTTTTTCCAGTAAAAACGCAAGTCCACCATGCGTGTGACAGGGGTGGGGCATGTGGGTGCTCTACCTCTGTCAGGTGCTGACCGTTTGTGTAGAGATGGAGAGTTCTGTGTGTGTCCAGCATCAGTCCCACACTGCTTCCCTTCTTCAGATCACTCAGGCTGCGTCCTGTGTTGCTGTCTCTCTGTCAACACAGTGTGCTGTCTTTAGTGTGTTGTATATCAACCAGATGCAGAACTACAAGTGTGCATGCGTGCATGTTTGTTATGTGTGAAGTACTGCCATGGTACAAATATGTAAGAAAAACTTAAATCATGAGTATAGGCAGTATTTTATATATACAAGACAATACCAAAAAGTAATTGAGATTAATATAGAAATATTACACAAACCATAAACATTATTGTCAGGACTAACAATGACACAATGACCACATGCCTGTTGACCATGATCGGAGTCAGGACTTACAATGACCACATACCTGTTGACCATGATACAGTCAGGACTAACAATGACAAATGACCACATACCTGTTGACCATGACACAGTGTGGACTAACAATGACCACATACCTGTTGACCATGATACAGTCAGGACTAACAGTGACCACATATGTGTGTTGACCATGACACAGTCAGGACTAACAATGTGTCGTGTGTGACCACATACCTGTTGACCATTGACCATGATCCCCACATAAGGATGAACAATGACACAGTGTGTGATCGTGTGTGTGTGACCATGCAGGTATCTGAACACTGTCAGGGGTCTGGGTCACCACACCCAGGTAGATGTCTGATTCACCCCACCGCTTGTCTGTAGCATCCAGCCTCACCTGCAGACACACAAAACACATGGTCCCGTGCACCACATGTGACATAACTGCACACATTGATTATTTTGTGAATTAACGTTTGGGTGACAGGGAGTGTCGACTAGAAACAGAGGTGATGTGTGTGTGGGTGAGGTGGGGGGTGTGACGTAATGAATGTAATTGAAAGCAATGCGAGTATGCAATAGTATGTGTAGTGTATGCTTGTGTGTGTGTGTGTGTGTGTGTGTGTGTGTGTGTGTGTGTGTGTGTGTGTGAATGCGTGTGTTGTGTGTAGTGAGTGGAGGAGGATGGCCTACTTTCTGTCATCAGACGTTGATGTGTGTGGCGCAAAACAGGTTTTCTAGCTTCACTATTCATTTCTTAGACCGTGTGTGTGCCGTTGTGTCCTGCCATGGATTTGTGTTTTTCGAAAGGGGGTAGGGAGATATCAGGAAGAGAGTTCGTACTTGTGCAGTGTAGCCAAAACAGAGGGGTAGAAATTGTAGAAAGTGGACTGACGTGTTCTGGGGCTCTCACCTCGGTGGATTGGTATCCTCATCGCCAGATTATTGTGTCTTTCAGTCAATAGGAACACATAGAAGACACAGCTCGTGTGTAAGCAGTATGTTTAGTTACGATACATTGGCTACTTCTTAGATGGCGGACTTCTTGGAGTGCAGTGGCGGGAGTGCACGCGCTGCGCGTGATGTCCACAAGTCTTGTTAACTCTTATAGCTATGCTAAACAACTACAATCAGTCCAGGACAGAAAAAACCACTATTCTTCTGATGGGATTCGAACCCAAGACCTCCCAGCCAGTAGTTGCGACGCTAACCACTACACCACGGCGGCAGCACTCTCTGTGTGATTATTTGTGTAGTTTTCTTCCGGAAATATGCATGCGTGTGAAGATGCAAGTGTGGCTAGCCTGCTCGTGCGTGCAATGTGTAAATGTTCTAGGTATCCTCACCTGCGACGTGCGTTACAGACAGGACAATTGTCTTCGCTCACGAGGTGGGACAGTTGTCCTCGCATGGGAAAAGAGGATAGGACCATACCATTGTTATACGAAGCGTTCCTCTCCGATCTCCTAACTGCTGGTTGTTACTCAGCTCAACATGCTGTTACAAGAAATCTTTGTGCAGTGGAAAACCAAACCACCTGGTGCCAAGAACACTTGAGAGTGAAAAAACGTGTTTGCTTACAGTTAAAATAATTGGACTGAAATAGTGCTGATATGAATTAGATATGTTTATTCAGTGCGTTAAAATGTGAATGCCATCCATCTGCAATATTAGTTAAATGACATTATATAATTACATTATTCACAAAATGTTCACCTCAAAATAATCAACATCTATGGCATTACATTCAGGAACAATATACAGGTTTGCAGATCGTGAATGACTGTTTTATAAATCAGTCGAAGCATGGTTGACACAAAACAATCAAATACCAAACCAAACAAAACTGTTTTTCCAGTCTATTATCTTATGTCGTCACACACGTAGATTTTTTTACAAACACACATAGAACACAGAATCACCTTTAGTTGACAGGATGTTAAAAGAAGAACAACAAAACACACATTTTCACTTGCACATGTTACACAGGAAGACAATGAGGTGACTTCCAGAGAGACACAAAACTGAACCTGGAGAGAGTTACCAGTATACTTGTGCAACCTATAGGAGATTTAAAAAACAAATCATAGAATGCTGAAAAGAAGAACAACACTAAAATAAACACACACCACTTACCTTTGTCCAGATAAAGTACACCCCACTTATGTAAGTGACAGGGGAGCAAGTGAAACTCTACTTTACTATAACAGACCGTTTCTTATAAACGATGTTCAGATATAGTCCCTGTTTTGATGATATTGCCACTGCTCCCTATTCGATCACGTTTGAGATTCAAAGTCAAATCTAACGTAACAATACTGTCTTTAGTAACCCATCATCCACCAGATGCAGATGGTTTGACAAAAATCATGATGTTCCTTTATACATGTGTATATTTCCCATGGCACAAAACTAAAACTAGCTGTAAAAGCATATACAGTACAACCTCTAACTTCAGTAGAAAACCTTTGAATCTACATCATGCATGCACACGACACGTGCCAAACATGAGGTGAGACACACAAAACATTCATTTATTTGAGCATAGGAGCATTTGCGAACATTTTGCCTACATACATTATGCCTATGGTCACCATATCACCGGACATTTTGCCTACTGGACATATATATATACAGACATTATATATGATAAAATCAGATTATAATGCCAAGACAATAAAATATCGCATCTTTCAGTTTATGCTACAGTCAAAACCCGGTAATAAGCCTTATTCCTAGGAACACAGATAAAGGTGAATCGTCAAAAGAAATTACGAAAAAAAAGAAACTTGCAATCTAAGAAAATGATTTTGAAGTATTTTCTTCTTATGACCGAATTGAATGGGGGAAAATCCCCAAAAAATAAAAGAGAAAAATAGAAAAAAATCTCTCTGGGGACTGTAAGAAACACTAAACGAAGAAAAAAAAGTTGCAATTATACAATTTGGTGCATGAAAAAAAGGGGGGAAAATGCAAAACAAAGGAGGAAAAAAAGAAAGAACAGAACAGAAAATTAAAAAACAAAAATGAAGGCAGAAGTGGTGTGAGTTGCATGATGAGCGAGCAAGATAGCGGAGAGCATATGAATGATTGGGTGTGGTGTGAGAGTAACATATTTGTTTAAATGTAAATTTCTGTTTAATGTTTTTAATCAATATTCTAAGTTGGATGTATTTAACTTATTTTACACAGAGGAAGACAATTTTCCATTTGCGTTTGTACAATGCCAATGGACAATAAAAGAAACTTGCAACTTATGACTCATGTTTTACATCATAAAATCAAAATACAGCAAAACTCGGTTATAAGAAAATCGAAGGGAGATGATTTTTTGCTTTTTACCATATCCAAGTTTTCTTATACATGTATCCGAAACTCGGATATAAGAAAACATTTTGAAGTTTTTTTCCTTATAACCAAACTGAATGGGGAAAAGGGGAAAAGAGAAAAGAAAAAAAGAAAGACAGAAAAACAAAACAAAGAGCATGTCTGACATAATAAAATCAAAATAGTCTACTAAGAGGAAGATTTAAAGATGCCTACAACCACTCAACTAACAAGCTTTTTTTTAAATGTTTACTGTTATCAAATGGGTACCCCTTCACCTTTCTTGTACTGAACTATTACCATTTACTGTCCACCCATGCAGCTTTTCATCAATAGTTTGCTTTTGTTTATGTGGATTTTTGTCCACATATTCAGTTATTTGTACTTATCATCTTAAAGAAATGGATTGCCTTTTCCTCTCTGCCATTGCTGCTGAAAATAAAAGGATGGACAGTCTCTCTACCACCAACACAAAAGTACAGGCACTCTTATCTTTTCTTCTGCTCAACATTCATTTTGCACAGAACACTGAAGGAAAGTATATCAAATAAAGGAACAAAAACAACTCAATTGGTCTTGCAATCAAGTGCCTGTACTGTTTAGACTGTCTGTGACGCAACTGGTATGAGGTAAACTTTCCCTTTTTGGAAGGACTTCAATTTTCTCGGAACATCCTTTCAGTTCAGGTCCAACTCACTTTTAAAGACATACTGACCCAACACGATTAAGTCCCTTGTTTTTTTCTGGGTAGCTGTGACCCACATACAAATTCCCCCTTCAAATTGAGGCTGCTCTTTAAAATAATGTTTAGTTTTCAATTTGGGGGCATTTGTATGGGAGTCAAACCTGGTCAAAACAAGATTTCTTACCAGCTATAAGAGGGAAAACACGTGAAACCCGTGATTTTGACACGTGATCTGGTGGGTCTTTAAGAAAATGTTGTCAATGGTAATTCGCTTATAAGAAAATAGAACTCGCTTATAAGAAAATGAACTGCAAAAAATGAACTGCAAACCAAACCTCTTGTATGACATAATTTTCTTACATATCAGGCCACAAGGAGCGTGCCATATTATGGGAGACCGCCATCTTAGTCAGTAACTTTGTTTGAAAAATGCCAGATCGATGCTGTTTACACACAAATCTGACTAAGATGGCGACACTTCCGTTGGAAGGGTCGAGATGCGCACGCAGGTGGGGGGGAGCCATAGCCGAGTTTTCTTATACAAGCGAGTTTCTTATGTCCGAGTTTTGATAATAGATAAGAAAGAAGAAGTTTGGCCGGGATTTTTTTTTTGCTTGATTATAAGCGAGTTTTCTTATAAGCGGATTCAGCTGTATCCGGGGGTAGTGTGAGAAAATGCCTTTTGCGTGGAAAACGCTATTTGTAATGGTTTGGATTCTAGGGGAGTGTGAAAGGGGGGGGGGTGGGTGACGTAAATGTAGTTATTGTTATTTCGTTTCAGGTTGTTCCTTATGATAAGTGCGTTGTTTTGTTGTTTCTGCTCAGATTTTTTACTTTTTGGTGAAGCGCTTAGAGCTCCGTAAGGAGAATAAGCGCTACATAAGTTGTCATTATTATTATTATTTAAAAAAATTTCGGATTCATTTTTTTCCACTAAGTAATGAGGGGAAAGAAACATGTTTTTGAGTGCCTTTCAATTTCGTTGATGAAGGTGGGTAGAGGGAGTAGTGAGACTGTGACATATACATTGATGAGGTATTTACAAAGGTCAGGAAGAGGACAATTGTTTTTATTGTAAAAAGGAGGAACCACAAATGACTTTACTATAGGAGTTTTTTTTAAATTTTAATTATAACCCAGTTGTTATTATGGTTGGGTGGAGGGAGTGGTGAGACTGATAGGAGCTGCTGTGGCACAGTTGGTAAGAGTTGCTGGCTCGTAATCCGTCAGGTTTGCGAGTGTGGGGGTTCGAATCCAGCTCGAGTCGCAGTGGTGTGTCCTTGGGAAAGGCACTTTACTCCTATTTTCCTCACTCCACCCAGGTGTAAATGGGTACCTGACGTCAGTTGGGGAAAAAGTCCTTCGGATGAGACTTAAAACCGAGGTCCTGTGTGCGAACGCATGCACAAAGATCTTGCGCACACGTTAAAGCCCATTCCACTAATCGGTAGGAGTAGGCCATGTTGTGCCGGTGGGATGGATGACACGAACTCATATAGCATGCATCCTGTGCGCCAGTTGCAGTCTAAATGAAGACTTTGGGTATGGGGCAGGATAAACATCCCCAATAGGAAGAAGAAGGAGAAGACTGTGGTGCATAGATTGGTGGCGTACTTACAAAGGTCAGGAAGAGGACAATTTTTTTTATATTGTAACCGAGAAGCCAGTCCTATGGGGAACCAAAACTAACTTTAATATAGCAGTTTGTTTTTTAAGTTATAACCAAGTTGCTACTATCCGAGGTCTATTTAGTAATAAAACAGTAGACCTTTGGCCGGGAACCATTGCTTTCCTTTACTGTAACCAAAATTTCTTATAACCGAGTTTACTATAAACGGGGAGTACTGTAGAGGGAATGAATGAACGAACAAATCTTTTTTAATGTTGGAAAAGAATACGCACTGTACAGGCTTGTTTACATCTCGCCACCAACAAAGAAGAAAATATTAGAAGAAAAACAACAACAGATCAATACATGAATAACAAATCACATAATAAAAAGACAAGTGTGTGACTGTGTGTCTGTGTGAAACACAAAACGGGTCTTATAACCCCGCTGTTTTTCGACGAATCGCTTCAAATTTGCTATGAGCCCTAACGGGGTGATGGCAACGGCAACCGAGGCGGCTGTGTCATTTGCGCGGTTTGGCAAATGCGCGAAACGCGTATCCACCGGCCTCTCTGCGCCTGTATCTCCGGTGTTTCTGGACGGATTGCCTTCGAATTTGGTAGGTAGATGACCGGGGATGGTGACTATCTGTGTGCCAAACCGGAAGCGAATCGATTCATAAACGTGCGCGATATACGCCGCTTCACCTTTTCACAAATAACTCCGCCGTTTCTTAACCGAATCGCTTCAAATTTGCTGCCAGGCTTGCTGTGGCCGGGACAAAGCCTGGCAGCAAATGTGAAGAGAATCGGGAGAGTACGTCACTCTCAGAGCAGCGCCAACGGGAAATGGGGCCTTATAACTCCGCCGTTTCTTAACCGAATCGCTTCAAATTTGCTGTACTCAGCGTTACCAGTACTTGGCGTTACCGTTACTAAGCGTTACCGTTACTAGGGAGAGCGCATCACTCTCAGAGAAGCGCCAACAGGAAACGGGGCCTTATAACTCCGCCTTTTCTTAACCGAATCGCTTCAAATTTGCTGTACTCAGCGTTACCATTACTAGGCGTTACCGTTACTAGGGAGAGCGCGTCACTCTCAGAGCAGTGCCAACGGGAAACGGGGCCTTATAACTCCGCCGTTTTTTAACCGAATCGCTTCAAATTTGCTGTACTCAGCATTACCAGTACTTGGCGTTACCGTTACTAGGCGTTACCGTTACTAGGCGTTACCAGTACTCAGCGTTGCACTAGTAATTGTAAATTATCCACACAGCCACATACATGTATACACACAGCCACACACAACAACAGCTACACACACACACACATGCACGCACGCACACACACACACGCGTGCGCGCGCACACGCACACACACGTACACACACACGCGCACATACACAGAGGAAGGCAATGGGTGGAGAAATAGAAAGGGAGACAGAGAGAGAGAGTAGTATGCCTTTCATACACTTGTACTGTGTAAGTGCATGCATGCATGTGGTTTGTGCATTGTGTGTGCAAGTTTGTGTGTGTGCAAGTTTGCATGATATGTGCATTTGTGTGTATGAGAGCATGCCGTAAGCAAGTGCGTCTATGCGTGCTTGCATGCTTGCTGCATGTGTGTTTGTGCAAGTTTGTCTAATTACACCTGACAATTATTGACAGCAAAAAATGCTGTGTACCTTGGCAGGCTGAGCCATCAGATCAGCAGGGTCAACCTTCAGCTGTCCAAGCTGTGCAAGCTGCTGCTCCAGCCGGGCCACTTGCTGCTGGTCAATCAGCAGGCTGAAAGTGGACACCCGCTTGGCCTCACGGGGCAGGACACAGGAGCTGTCCAGGCTGTCCATTCGGGCCTTCAGGCTGGACGACATGCCGAGGACGACATCGTGCGAGTCCACCCCCTCCACCCGCTCCATGATCTGGTCATGAAGCGTCAGCTTCCCTCGACGTTGGGACAGACACGTCTTTGCCTCGTTCACTGCCTCTTCAATGTTGTGAGAGGCCTTCTGCAGGATATCATTCAGACACTTTCGACAAGCCCTGATGGAGGACTCCAGTTGTTGGAAAATGTTGTCAACATCAAGGATACTGACCTTGACCTTGTCCTTCATGTCCTGCAGGTGCTGGTCCAGTTGCTGGACGGCTCGACCCAGACTGGCCTCTTCAGAGCGCAGCGTGGTCCTCAGGTCTGCCAGCACGGCCCGAGCCTCCTCCCTCTGTGTCTCCAGCTGGCTCAGGCCTGCACACTGGTGGTGCACTGTGGTGGCACACACCACGCAGAAGGAAGCTCTGTGGCTGGGACAGAAAACCTCACACTCTTTGTCTGCATGGACTGGGCAGAAAGACAGCTGACTGGAGGCTAGCTTTTCTGGGGTCAGGGAAGACAGCTGCTTCACAGTATGATGCTTTGACACGGACATCCTCAAGTGCATGGTAGTACAGCCTGAACAGAACAGATCCCCACACGTGGTACAGACAGAGCTGGCAGCTTGGTTCAAACAGGCCTTACACTTCTGACCCTGGTTCAGCACCTGATGACTGGCTACCAGCCTTTCCACGGACAACTCTGTGGGAAAGGACTCGGCAACCTCCTTCCAACTCTTCTCACTGGCTCTGTCCTTTGGATCCAGGATGGCACACCGACATAAAGGACACCCGGCTTCAGGCTGTTTCTCCAGCCAGGAGATGAGGCAGGGCTGGCACAGCAGATGGCCACAGGTCAGTATCTTGGGCTGGGTGAACAGCTCAGAGCACACAGGGCAGCAGTGCTCATCCTGTTCCTCCTTCACTGCAGCGCTGGCCATGACTGAAGTCACTCTCTTCTGAAAATACAGAGAGCATTGGTCACATTTCCATAGATTATCCTTGTCACTCGTTTAATGCTTATAGGCCATTTTTAAAAACACTGCTAAAACATTTTGAATGCCAGCCATTTTTTCAGTTAAAACTATCCATTAAATTTACCTTTGTAGAGAAACGATCCTATCTGCAATATTGGGGGTTCTCTGCGACATGTATAAAATAGGGCCTGTCTTTACCTCCCCAAATTAACAACATAAGGTCACTGGATACCAGACCCTCGTTTGATGCCTTTCGGTGACATAGGTGTTAAATCATTGTGGTGTTGAGGTGACAGTGGTGATGAAAACTTTTTTTTACGGATGCATAATAAACTCTACACTAAAGATACACAGAAGCCTACATTTCTGTCCACAGAATGTAGGTGTGCAGCTCCTTGGTGAGATCAGACCTTACAAACAAATCTGTTATTTAAGACCCACACTTCCAAGTTCCAGAAAGACATCGATAGATAGGAAAGCATCTACAGCATGTACTAGGTCTACATTTCACCTCCCAGATTGATTTACAGGGAATGCAAGCAGGATGCAAACTTAACATGCTTGAAGAAAACAACACCCTGCTATTAAGACAAACAAGGAACAAACTTCAGCACATCGCCTTGTTCTTAAAGATAGTCACAGAAGAGATGCCAACCTTACCAGCAGAGACGTTCCACACACTGAGTACTGGTGAAACAATCAAAGCATACTATAGAAGTTCCGCACACTAACTACTGGTGAAACAGTCAAAGCATACTATAGAAGTTCTGCACACTGAATACTGGTGAAACAGTCAAAGCATACTATAGAAGTTCTGCACACTGACTACTGGACGTGAAACAGTCAAAGCATACTATAGAAGTTTCACACACTGACTACTGGTGAAACAGTCAAAGCATACTATAGAAGTTTCACACACTGACTACTGGTGAAACAGTCAAAGCATACTATCACAACCTGGCAATGTGCTAACCATAATTTATTATGGAAAGAAACAAAGTTTAGCTCTGTGGTGTATGTAGTGTTACAAGTGCATGTTTATATTCATACATATTTAGTAGAGAGTATATACAAAAAGCCTTCTTGCACTGGACGCTAACCTATGGTGTGCATGTTAAGTAGCTGTGGTAGATGATGCAGCAGCAAAAAGCAGTGAAGCAGGCCAGTTCTCTCAGGTCAGATCAGATCAGGAATTTGAGGACAAGAAAGGCGTCGCTGATTATTCAGAGGTGGTGAGATTATCGTCCAATTGGTCATCGACCCTTATGAAAAATGATTCGGTGTCTTTTCAGTTTATATACATGGGTGAGATAGTGTAAAGAAGCAACGCTGCTTACAAATCATACTCATATTAAAGTTTCGACTTTGTATGATGATCATCGAGGTTTTTGAATTGTGCTAAATTTTATCCAATTCAATATGTATGTGCATGAAGGGATTAGGGTATTCCCAAACTCCAAAACCAAATTCTCCAATGTTCAGCGGATGACTTGTGGTAGAAAGATAAAGAAGCGTCACCTTCGTCAAATTCTTCTTTCAAATGACAACAACATGTGGCATAGTCTGCCAGAAGATGTCAATTTTTCACCTACTTGTCAGTCAAAGTTAAGTAAGACAGTCTCTGACCCCGAAATTGCCCCCTTAACGTTCAGGGATTTCAATCTCACTGTGTTTCTTTCCATTTCATGAAACTCGCCTTTACTAGTCATATCCTCTGAAGTCGGAGTGTGGCTGCCCATGTGGCGGGGTAATACAAAAAACTATTACACACATAATGTTCTCATCCCTTATTCCCTAGCTGGTGCATTTGTACCACAGTGTTCAAATGCTTCGGCTGTTCAGGATGATCCCTGGAGTCTTTAAGCCAGGGTGCGACAACAACTAGCGGGCGGCGTGGGTGTAGTGAAATATTGCCTTTTTCTCACACAGCCAACCGTGACAACAGTAGGCCTAACATTTTAATACATACTTTACCTTGTATTTTGCTTCCGTGATATTATACACATTATATGCTGGATTTTGAAGACAATAAATGGCCATTTGCCAGCAGTCAAGGCAGAAGACTATATCACACCAGTCAGAAACAAGAGACTCATTAGGCCTAGATCATCAAAGGAGAGCCAATTTTAGTAACTTCCTCAAAGGTCAAGATGTGCCACCCCCCACAACTACCTATCTCGGTTAATTCTATTTTTCCGTTATTGCCTTTCTTACCATACATAAAGCTGTATTTTAGGAACATTTTTAGCTAATAACCTTTTTGGAATACTAACCCTAGCCCTAACCCTAGCCCTAAACATAACCCTACCACCCACCCTATAAGACGGAAAAACGCAACGAACCACAACTGTGACAAATCGCGGTGTACTGCAGTACATAGTGGGGGGTAGGGTTAGGTTTAGGGCTAGGGTTAGGGCTAGGCTTAGTATTCAAAAAAGGTTATTAGCTGAAAATGTTCCTAAAATACAGCTTTATGTATGGTAAGAAAGGCAAAAACGGAAAAATAGAATTAACCGAGAAATGCATGGGGGGTGGCACATCTTGACCTTTACAACAAATAATGCTTACTGTCTTATACGCCGTCAATCTTATGCGCGGAAGTGGGTAACTTGGCGTTTCTTCTGATCTACTCGCTGTTCTCGTCATATGAGTCATATTAACCTGGTGGTCAATTACTTTTATTCAAAATTCAAAGTTATATACGCATAAGAGAACCGAAAAGGCTCCCCACCCCCTCAAAAACAATAAAAAATAAAGTTTCAATAACGATATCGATATCATTTGGCCCAGTTCCGGCCCGGGGGTGGGGTGGGGGTGGGGTGGGGTGGGGAGTAGCAGGGGGGCAGGGTAGGGGGGGGGGGGTAGAGGGAGGGCCAAAAGGGCAAAAGGGTAGAAAATGAGATCATGTGAGAATAATCAGGGACACAAAGAAGAATGAAATGGTTGATATGTTCTGATTATATTTAAATTAAGCTGTGGTGCTTTTCATCTAAAACATAGTTTAAAACCTTGCATTGTTATTAGTCCCCGAGCCGAAGGTTCGGGGAGCTATTGTTTTTGTCTGGTCCGTCCGTCCGTCCGGTGTCCGTCCGGCGTGCCTCCGTCCGTCCGGCTATTCATCCGTTTTTTCTCAAACACTATTCAGTCTATCATCATTCACACACACACAACAACAACAACAACAAACATACAGTATTTATACGGCGCTGAATCTTGATAGAAATCAAATCAAAGCGCACACACACGTTAGCATTCAAAGCGCATTCAAACACAAACGCAATACAACGCGAACACACACAGATAACATAAATGGAATATAGCAGAAACAGACCTAATGGCAAGAGAGAGAAGATAAACAGAGAGGAGCTTTAATGACGGGGGAACAGGTGGGTTTTGAGGTTAGCTTTGAAAGCAGAGAGAGTCGGTCGCTGACGGAGGGAGAGCGGAAGTTTGTTCCAGGAGGTCGGTCCTGAGACAGCAAAAGAGCGCCGATCCTAGGGATCTGGAGAGAAAGAGGGTCAGAAACTGAACGTAAAGTGCGAGCTGGCGTATAGATGGAAATATTGTCACAGAGGTAAGATGGAGCAGCTTTATGGATAGATTTATAGCAAAGTGTGTTTAATTTATACTCAATTCTGTCTGCGACAGGAAGCCAGTGCAAAGAACGCAGAAGAGGGCTAACATGATCGAACTTTTTCTTCCTAAGGACAAGACGAGCAGCTGTGTTTTGAATACGCTGGAGACAAGATAGAGAAGAGACTGATAGGCCAGAAAGGAGAGCATTACACTGCAATGCTTGTTAAAGCTTGTTATTTCCCTCATCCTATCTCGTATTGACTACTGTAATTTACAGTAGTCAATACGATATAGGATGAGGGAAGTAACAAGCTTTACACACACACACACACACACACACACACACAGAGAGAGCACACCTGTTTTCTGAATCAGGCAATACATAGAAATGATAGATTTTTTTTAACCATATTTTTTCCCCAAGTACCATATTAATCATATTTCTGTCAAATATGTGTACAAAATAAGGCGAAATCATATGGGTAAACAGGTCTGCTACTTGTCAGTCAAAGTTAAGAAAGACAGTCTCTGACCCCGAAATTGCAGTTTATAGCTATGCCCCCTTAATGTTCAGGGATTTCAATCTCACTGTTTCTTTCCATTTCATGAAACTCGCCTAAAGGCGAATAAATAGCTTTACTAATTTTAGTAAAGTTACTAGTCATATCCTCCGAAGTCGGAGTGTGGCTGCCCACGTGGCAGGGTAATAAAAAACCAACTATCATGCGTAATGTTCTCATCCCTTATTCCCTAGCTACCATAGTGTTCAAATGCTTCGGCTGTTGGGATGATCCCTGGAGTCTTTAAGCCAGGGTGCGACAACTAGCGGGCTGCGTGGGTGTAGTCAGTGTTGTGAAATATTGCCTTTTTCTCACGCAGCTAACCGTGACGTGCAACAGTAGGCCTAACATTTTAACACATGTATACTTTACCTTGTATTTTACCCCCATGATATTATATACATTATACAATGCTGGATTTTTAAGACAATACCTGATGAAGAAACTGAATCAGGCAATACATAGAAAATGAGCAACAACTGAATGAGCAACAAACTGAGCAATCCAAGAGGGTTTACATTAATGCAGACTACATACCAAAGGAAAGGGAAATGTACAAAGCACTGCGATTGGAGAAGAAGGAGAGATAAATGAAAGGTGAAAAGAACCTAGTGATAAGGCATGGGAAAGTGGTAGTGAAGTCAGAGATAGAGAAAGCTAACCCCAAGGAAGATGGTGGCAAGAGTGCCAAGCCGTCTGGCAGTGCTTCAGGCCATCGACTGACAAACTCCGAGGATGCAAATAGTGTAAATAAAAGTTCTGATTTGTTTGGTGACAATTCTAAAAGTAAGTTTGAATGGAAACTGATGATTCAATTACTGTTGTATATAGCAATGTGGATAGTTTGTTGAATAAAAAAAGATGAGCTATTATGTCGTATTGATGAATTGAAGCCAGCCATCATTGGCCTCACATAAATTATTCCTAAATATAAAGGACATAACAACATTAACAAGAATATTACTGATGTAGAGTTAGGTATTAAAGATTATACTCTTTTCAGAAATGATAACCCCCATAGAGGAGTGGCAATCTGGATAGAAGATTCTCTGAATGCTAGACAATGTAAACTAAATGATTTTAAATTCCAGGAGAGTGCTTGGTGTGAATTTAGAACCACTAATAATGAAAATGTTCTTATTGGTTGCGTGTACAAGAGTCCAAATTCGACCAAGGAAAATGTAGATAACTTATGCAAACTCTTGAAATCAAATAAATTATCACAGTATAATAAAGTGTGTGTGTTTGGAGATTTTAATTATCCAAAAATTAAATGGCAGGGACAGTGGACAAGTGGGGAAGACAGTGACTTCATAGAATGTTTAAGAGATGCCTACCTCATACAAAAAGTCATAAAACCAACAAGAAATAGGCTTGAACAAAACTCTAATATTCTAGACTTAGTTCTTGTCAACAGTGAGGGATTAGTGTCTGATATCATTCATTGTGACCCCTTCGGAAAAAGTGACCACGATGTACTTATCTTTAAACTGTATGTCCAAAAAAGTAAAACTGTACATAAAAGACGATACAATTTTAATTTAAAGAAAGGAAACTATTCTGAAATGAAAAAAATCCTTAATAATAGTTTCTTGGTCTGAAGTACTCGACGAAGATGTAAATATGTCCTGGAACAATATAAAAGAAATAATTACTGTTTTAATGGACAAGTTTATACCGAAGGTGAAATGTAATACTAAAAAAAGGAAACCACTGTGGATGACTAGAAAAGCTATGAGATTAATCAATAAAAAACGAAAGGCTTATTGGAGGTTTCTCAGAAGAAAAAGAGGGTATAGGTATAGGTATAGGTATAGGTATTACATTAAAATTAGAAATAAAATGTACCAAAGCAATAAAAAGAGCAAAGAAGAATTATGAAAAAAAAGGTAGCACATGACTGCAAAGCTAATCCAAAACAATTTTGGAAATTTGTACAAGAGAAAACCAAGGGTAAGGCAGAGATCAGCACACTCGTTGATGATAAAGGTATCTTTGCAGAATCAGACTCCCAAAAGGCTGAGACTTTAAATAATTATTTTTCAAGTGTTTTTATCAGGGAAAACAAGGAGGATTTACCTAAACTAACCAGTTGTTCTTATTCAGATGGTTTTAGTATTTCAGATGTAAGGGTAACCCCAGAGGCTGTGAAGAAAAAAATGGATAATTTAGACCCTTCTAAAGCGCAAGGACCAGATTGTATCCCACCAAAGGTTTTAAAAGAATTAAGTGAGGAACTCTCGATACCACTATGTACACTTTTTAATGCTTCTTTAGAAACTTGTGTTATCCCAGATGACTGGAAAACTGCTATTTTAACTGCTGTTTTTAAAAAGGGGACTAAATCAGATCCCGGCAACTATAGACCAGTAGGCCTAGTCTAACATGCATAGTAAGTAAAGTTTTTTAGAATCACTTATTAGAGATGCAATAGTTTCTCATATATGATAGATAATAGTTTGTACTCTAAATGTCAACATGGTTTCATGTCAGAACTAAAAAACGACGTCTCTTGTGTGACACAACTTCTTGAAGTAATGGAAGATTTTACAAGTATTTTAGATGATAGTTGGTGCTCTTGATGTTATTTTACTTAGATTTTAAAAAAGCTTTTGATTCTGTGGCAAGCATGAAAGGTTATTATTGAAATTATCCAGCATATGGTATCTGGGATAATGTGTGATTGGACGGCGTTAGCTAAAATGGATAAGGAACATTTTTTATTGTGGAATGAGAAGCAAAGGGTTCGTGTGAGGCTCATCATGCTCCCATAAATACTAATGGTGCTGATGTTTTTAAGTGGGAATCCCAACATAGGCAGTATCCTTGGCCCTGTTTTCTGTTTACCATTTTTATTTCAATGACTTACCGTGAATTTTGTCCCCAAGTAAGGGACTTGTATATCTGGAATATTTGCTGACGAGACACGATATCGAAAATGTTGATAACGTTATATCACTAACAGAATGATAGTGTCATAACAAGTGATCTTAGATAAATGGTCAAATATACTAGAAATGGTTATTGAGGATTGGAACTCTGTACTTTTAACGTTCTAAATGCAAGGTAATGCATATTTGGCATGGGACATTTTACAAAAAGGAACCGCTGAGTTATGATTATGCCGCTACAAAAACTGACGAAAATATGATGTACAAAAGATAAGAGCCATGTAAAGAATAAAAAGATCTTGGAGTCACATTTGATATTTTATTATTATTTGATATTCATATCCAAAAAAGCAATTAGCAAAGCAAACCAGCTGTTGGGTATAATTAAAAGAACATTTATGAAATTAGATAAGGAAACATTTTTGTTGTTGTATAAGTCTATGGTTCACCCTCACTTAGAATATGGCAACGCTATCTGGTAACACATAATCTTAATCTTGAGACAGTCATCATCAATTGAAAGAGTTCAAAAGAGAGCAACAAAATTAGTAAAATATTGTAAAGATTTAATGTACAGTGATAGATTAAAGCTGTTGAACTTACATTCACTAAAGGGTAGGCGGATAAGAGGTGACCACATTCAAATGTACAAAATTTTTCACAACTTAGTTATCAGTTTCGAGTCTCTCTTCTCACCATCCTTGTCTAACACAACTAGAAACCAAGAGGGGAAAGCACAAGTTCAACGGTTTAATACTGTTGTGTCGTGACGCACGTAAAAAGCGTGCGTTGTCTTGTTGCACGAAGTTCTCATGTGAGCTGTTGTCATACAGCCTGCACTCGTACTGGCCGGAGTTAGGAACAGCAGTCAGTCTGGATGTGCACCCCCGTTAAGGAAAGACCTGTCTCCAGTTACTCCAGCCGGCAGTGTTACTGTTAGGGGCTGTGTGGGGGAGTTACTGGACATAAGGATAGACCTAGGCTGGTTTACCTACACATAAGGGGTTGTAGTGTACGAAGGGAACTAGTGCTTGTTGTCTTGTAGTCTAGTAGTGAGTTTGTAGAGTTGTAGCTTGGGGTTACTGGGGATGATAGACTACTGAAGCTACTGTGACCATACTACTACTACTAACGGCTCAATCTCAGTCTGCTAACGTTAAAAAAGTACTTGGGTAGTTTGGGTTATGTAACCAGTTCGTGTCCTTTTGACACGGCTATGGAATCCCGTTTGCCAGTGGACCTAATGATGTGTGGCACAATACTGAACCCTTCCACACCGTTCCATGAAGTAATGTCGTCTACATTGGTCATCCAACTGTGTGCATGAGTAAATATATGTTCACCTGAAGGCACACAGCTGTGCTGATTCATTGTCCATTTGGATGTGGTTAATCTGCAGACCAATTACAGTCTTGTCAGTCGGTTAAGATAGTAACCTAAAAATTGATGATTCGATAGGAACAAACGGAAAAATTGCTTTAGTAACGGCTTTATTTACACCTGGAACTCACTACTACCTGAAATTTACTAAATGCACTATCTACTAACGCCTTAACTAAATCTACTTGAGTCCCTAGAAAATACTAGCCTACTACTTTATGACTATGATGATTGCAATTACAATCATAGTCTGATTGTTTTTCGCATGCAAATGCAAGCTTATTAGACTAAACATTCTGGATGGGACATCCCATCAATATGGCGCTCCTTGTGGCCGGATATGATCCTCTACGTGGGTACTACTAATACTACTACTACTGATACTAAGAAGACAGAAATCACGTTCGTGAAGAAAATCGGGTTGCTACTTTCGGTTTCGGTTTCATGAATTCAACATTTTTTTACTTCCTCACAAACTTGATCAACATGATCAAGAGCAACACCCCACAACCGATCTATTACCAAGTGTTAACATGCTTATAGTTATGTAAACTTATCTATAAAACAATATGTTATATCATTAAATAAATAATGCTTCAATCTTACGTCGTCAATCTTATGCGCGGAAGTGGGTAACTTGTCGATCACCTTTTAGAAAATGGCGTTTCTTCTTCTCTACTCGCTGTTCTCGTCACATGAGACCAATGCGAGACCAGGGATGAGTTTCATTTTAGAGGTCGCTTTTCGCGCGAACTACGGTTACGTCAAAAGGTCTAAGAAACGCCAACAGCGTAGTTTTTTGGGGGGGTGTTTTTGGTTTTATAGGTCAAGATGTTGCCACCCCCCCCCCCCACACCCCCCCACCCCCCCCCCCACCCCCCACCCCTCCCACCCCCCCATCCCCCCACCCCCCACCCACCCCTTCATTTCTCGGTTAATTCCATTTTTTCCGTTTTTTGCCTTTCTTACCAAACACGAAGCTGTATTTTATGAACATTTTACAGCTAATTATCTTGTG
>JAGGCT020002667.1:5000-25000 GCA_017654935.2 Phymorhynchus buccinoides | reverse complement strand
TCGCTGAAATGGAGTGAAAACATAAAAGTGAGTAAAATTGTCAGAACCCCCCCCCCCCCCCCCCCCCCCCCCCCAATATTTCTTGATCACATCGTAAACGAGTCTGGCAGCATTATGTTGTCTTCGTTGGAGACGATTACTTTGAACAGCAGGGAGTCCGGCAAGAGTTGCACTACAATAGTCAATTTTTGTAAAGACCAGCGAATATACTATTTGAGTGGCGAATTTTGCAGACAGTGAAGGACAGATTGAAGCAATCTGTCTCAGAGTGAGGTAGGCAGAGCAGCACAAGTGGTTGATATGGGTGTCCATGGACAAAGAACTGTCCAAATAGACACCAAGATCCTTCACAGTGTTTTTGAAGGGAATGGTATGTGTTCCAACTTGAGCAGAAGTGATCCTGACGCAGTTCAATACTGAGCGCGAGCCAATCGCCACAGCCATCAATCTTCTCATCATGTAATTTGAGTTTGCTACTAAGTATTCAAGTTTTGATGGACTGAAAGCAAGATTCAAAAGTAGAGACCAGAGTTTGGAAAGCGAAAGACTTGGCTGTATCATGTAGTTGAGTGTCATCTGCGAATTTATCATGACAGATTCTGTGCTGTTCAATAACTTCGGAAAAGGGCTGTATGTACAGGGAGAAGAGAAGGGGACCTAAAATGGAGTCCTGATGGACGCCACATTTTAGGGGCACTGCTGAGGAGACGTTGCTGCCAATGGACACAGACTGCGTTCTGCCAGTCAGGTAAGACCTGAACCATTCTAGACCAGTCCCAGTGACACCAAAGGACACTAACAACCTCTGGAGCAGAATGCTGTGGTCTATGGTGTCGAACGCAGCACTAAGATCGAGTACAGTGAGAAGTGATGCGAGTTTGTTGTGAAGGAGACTGTCAGTGATACTGAGCAGTGCCATTTCTGTGCTATGATTTTGTTTGTATGCAGATTGATTGACTTCATATAGATCGTTTTGTGTTAAGTGGCGTTCAAGCTGTACAAGAACGACTTTTTCGAGGATTTTGGAGTGCAAAGGAAGATGAGAGATAGGCCTGAAGTTTTTCAGTTCGTCTGGGCTGAGACCGTTTTTCTTGAGGAGAGGAATGACTAGCGCATGTTTCAAGCAAGGAGGAACAGAGCCAGTATTTAGGAGAGTGTTTTTTTCCTTGATGAGGAATGACTAGCGCATGTTTCAAGCAAGGAGGGTGCCCACTTGTAAGAGAGTGTTTTATGATTCTGGTGAGGACTAAAACAAGGTTTGAGAGATACTGTTTGGTAAGGTGAGTGGAGATTGGGTCGAGATCAGAGCCTTTGTGGGCAGAATTGGAAACAATTTCTGAAACAAACGACTCAGACATAGGCTCAAAACTGCTCAAAACCACACTGTTATAGACAGTAAAAGATGGAGGGTTATCTGACTGACCATCCAGGTCATGTCTAATTTTCGAAACCTTTTCTTCGAACAAAACGACCCCCCAAACGTCTGTGGAACTTCTTTAGGGTCAATATTACCAGGGATATGGGAGGCCTTTGTTTTACCCAGCAGATGACCAGCAACTGCAAACAGCTGCTTAGAAGAGGCACAGTCAGTAATGAAATCACTGTAGTATTGTTGCCTGGCATTTTGCACAAAAGTTGTGTAACAGATGTAAGGAATATTGAAAAAAACTACAGAGAGATGCAATATCTTTCATAAGAACCAAAGCCACGGTTTTTTTTTTTTTTTTTTATTTTTTATTTCAAGGAAGCTCACTTAAATACATTGAAGCGCCAGCCTGAAATAGGTAGACTACTAGAGAGATCACAATGTATTGACATTAATAGTCAACACACAAAAAAGATGGATTGCCTTTGACTTTCCATGTTGTAAAAAACAAATTGAAATCTATTAGTCGCTTACCGCCCATATTACAGCACTGAGACTGCCCTTGTCAAAGATCTTCTGATGGCTATTGATAACGGCGATGTCTCAGTGTTGGTAGTGTTAGATCTGTCTTCAGCTTTCGATACCATCGACCATGACACACTCCTTGACAGACTACGAACATTATACGGAATATCTGGCACTGACCTCTCTTGGCTGAAATCCTATCTGTCAGATCGAACTCAAACAGTAATGATTGGTGATCTAAGATCACAGCCAGTGCCTCTTCACAATGGTGTCCCACAGGGTTCAGTACTTGGGCCCATTCTGGTTATAATGTACATAAAGCAGCTCCCGCAGATCATTGAGTCTCATTCTGTCAATAATTAGTCTTATGCTGATGACACTCAAATGTGTGATTCCTGTTCGCCATGTCAGATCCAAAAGACCATTCAAAACATGCAGTATTGTATTACCGACGTAAAGACTTGGATGGTAGACAGCAAACTCAACCTCAATGACGACAAGACTGAAGCACTCCTCACACATTCCAAAAGAACATTTGTTCCTGTTTCACAGCCTTCTGCTATACAAGTTGGTGCAGTGGATATCCCTTTCTCTCAGTCATGCTATCAGAAGACATGTCTTTGAATGCTCATGTGTCAAAACTCTGCCAGCCTGCTTACATGGAAATTCGTAGAATCAGTTCCATCCGTCGCTATCTGTCTGTTAAAGCAACCAACACCTTAGTTTGTTCTCTGGTTCTGTCAAAACTCGACTACTGCAACTCACTTCTCTCTGGCTGCCCTTCACATCTTCTGTCTAAGCTCCAACATGTCCAGAACTATGCTGCTAGATTAGTGCTAAAGGCCAAAAGGCGTAATCATGCAGGGCCTCTTCTCTTTAAACCTCATTGGCTTCCTATTCAAGCTAGGATAGACTACAAGATTTCTTCCCTGTGCTACGGCTTTTTCTCAAGCTGTTCTTCTTACATCACTGACATTCTCTCTTGCTACTCACCCTCTAGAACTCTTCGATCTTCTTCTGACAATAGAATTCTTCAAGTTCCACAAGTCAAAACCAAGTCATTTGGCCACTGTTCATTCTCTGTCTCTGCACCAACTGTCTGGAATTCTCTCCCCTATGAAGTTAGACATTCCAATTCTGCCGAATCTTTCAAAAGAGCTCTTAAAGCTTACCTGTTCAAACTCTATAATTCTTGAATTGAACCTCTGCCACGGCTGTAGAATCGTGTGTGTGTGTGTGTGTGTGTGTGTGTGTGTGTGTGAGTGTGTGTGTGTGTGTGTGTGTGTGTGTGCGCATGTGTGCATGTGTGTGTGTGTGTGTGGGGGGGGGGGGGGTGTTTGTTTTGTTTGTGTTTGTGTGTTGTGCACACGCCTGTTGAACCCTCTGTGCGTAGAATCGGTGTGGTGTGTAGTGCACTATGTGCAAGCGCATGTGCGCATCGTGTGTGTGCGTGTGTGTGTGTTTGTGCGTGTAGTTTCTGTCCTTGTGGTTTGTAAAAGTGAAGCTGTCCGGATTTGAGTGAAGCTGCGATTTGATTTGAGATTTATTTTGTTATGGTGTTTGTCTAATGTTTGGAGATGTTACTATTTGGCTATTGCATTTCCCATGTACTCAGTGTGAGGTACTTTGTTCTGTGCTTTTGTATATGTTAGATGTAGATTATGTAAAGCACAAAGAGCTCCAGTTAACTGAGAGGTGTTGCGCTATACAAGCGACCTTTATTATTATTATTATTGTTATTATTTTTATTTATTATTATTATTATTATTATTATTATTATTTTTTTTTTTTAATTTTTTATTTTATTATTTTTTTATTATTATTATTATTAATAAAATATTATTATTATTTAAATGAAGAAAGGAAATGATATATTAAATGAAGAAAACAAATGATATATTAAATAAAAACAAACAAACAAATGATATATTAAATGAAGAAAACAAACGATGAACTAAAAGAAGAATAAAAAACTAACGAATCAAATTTAAAAAAAGAATGATACACTAAATGTTGAAAATAAAAGAAATTAATTGGTATAAATTGTGGTTATGAAGGAGGTGAACCCTAGTTCATCTTATTGTGAAAATTCGTATGTGAGCCACCATAGTTTTATATTGGTGAGTGGCATGACTATCCTTTTGAATTGTTGAAATATCTATAGCATTTGAAAGCGAACTTTACTCTTTTATTTTGTTTTTATGTGAGAATCATTGGCTATCACGATACTCCTGCAGTTTTACGCAAGGAAGTACGTATTAGGGAGGGTTCAGTTAAGGGTAGACGGATTTCTGAGTCACACAACCAAACACTCGCACACCCACACCAGACCAGACAAAATAATAAAATTGACAACAACAAAATTTACTGTTTGTTCTCTTCACAAATATAAACGTCCCACGAAGGGTTATCAAAATAAATCAATCAACTATGAAAACTAATTACTAGCATGAGCCGTAAAGCCCTTACGTCCTCTGTAAGAATCAATTGTTTTTTCCTTTTAAATAAATACGAAATGAAGAAACTACTTTTGCTTTTAATAAAGTGATCTCATGAACAAAAAAACACGTCAATCACTGAAAGGAGGATGATACGTGTCTAAAGGGCCAATCCCACCGGCGAGGTACAGGGTCCGACGACGGGAGAGAGAATAGTGTGCTCACGAAAATGAATGAGAGCTTATTTAAAGTTCCTCAAAAGGAACGAATACATTTCTTCCACGTGGTGAGTTCCCTCTCTGAGTCTGACTAACTAATTTAATTTAATTTAATGATTCCCAAACCAAACTACTACACAACCACGTGAAACGTTATCAGACTCAGAAGCTAGGACAATTATTAAAAAATGTAATATAAAATGTAAATGTTACTAAATAAAACATTAAAATTGAGACAAACAAAATAAAGGAAGCTCCCCAATGGTCGCCACCGACACAGAAGAACCGAAAACTAAGTATACCTGCAAATGAATCGAGAATGAATATGGGAAATGGGAGAAAACTACTACCGGACTATGGAAACGAAATTAGGAGAAACGGGACTAAAATCGCTAAGCAAAAGAAAACCCTTTCACCGCTAAGATTCTAGAACAAAAAGAAAGAAAACCACAGGAACCATTATGAATTGAACACCACTTTGACGAGGAAGCGAAGCTTAAAATATGACTTTCCACCTAGACCTGAGGCTGTATGAAAACCGAGAATAATTCTCTTAGACAAACTAACAAACTCCAAAGACTAAACACTCACCACAAATCCCGGTGGCTGCTACTATATACAGACTACGTTCCCCCCCTGAGGCCCCTGAGCGTCGGCGAAGATCGCCCAAGACCTGGTGTTCCCACGCCAAACAAAGCTGGTGATTCCCAAACCGGCAGGGCTGATGTCTCCCACACTGACACGGCTGGTAGGCTGGTGATTCCCAAACCGGCAGGGCTGATGTCTTCTACACTGACACGGCTGGTAGGCTGACCGAACAGCAGAAGAGGTTGATTCCAACGCCAACAAGGCTTGCGATTCTCCTGATAGATGATATCAGGAGTGCCAAAACGCAACTGATTTGAACTAGACCAAAAAGGGTCCTACAACAACTCTCAAGACTGAACTCTTCGCATCGTTGGAAGACGAATATTTACACTCAAACAATGATTTAGGACAGAAAAACGACAAAAGCATGTAAGGTTTAATCCGAAGTTTTAATCAATTCTTACGTGTCACATTCCCTCTTATATCTAGGAAGATTTCTTTAAGATTTCCTACAGCTATAAGAGGGAAAACACGTGAAAACCCGTGGTTTTGACACGTGACGTGGGGGGTCTTTAAAGAAAAATGAAAAACGAACACACGTCCACATACACACGGATACACACACGCTCGCTCTCGCTCCATCCTCTCCTTCCTCTTTATTCCTCACACGTGTAATTTGTCACCGAGCGTGAGAACAGTGCAGAGATGGAAGGGAGAATGAGTGGAGCTGGATGAGGGAGAAAACTGGGCTGCGTGCATGGTTATAGAGAGAACGAGTAGAGCTGGAAGAGGGGAAAAACTGGGGTGCGTTCAGACACGGGAGCTGCCCGTGACATTGACCCTGAAGCCCAGATCCCCCCACCCAGACCTGCACCACAAGCTCGTTGACATAATCCATGACCATGGCCTTGAGCAAATAGTGATGCACCCGACAAGGCAGGACAATACTCTTTGGCAGATCTTTAAAACTAGGCTCCTGCAAGCAGTTAAAATACATATCCCACGCAAGTCTCTGTGACCCCGCTTCGATGTTCCATGGATGACTCCCAAATTGCGACGCCTTGTGAATAGGAAGAATCGGGTGTACAAAAAATGGAAGAAACAGGGCACTGAAGAGCTCAAAGAGGAAGTCCGGAAATGTAGACGTGAAGTGCAACGTCAGCTGCGCAGGGCATACTGGGAATACATCAACAACACCCTGACAGCAGAGCCCACAGACCACAAACCCAAGTACAAGCGCTTCTGGGACTATATAAAGAACCAACGAACTTCCAACACTGGAGTGGCCCCCCTCAAAGTCAATGGGACACTGCTGACAGAACCTAAGGCAAAGGCAGAGGCCTTAAATAACCAGTTCCAGTCTGCATTCAGCGAGGGCAATACCTGCACCCGAGATGAATTCACAGCAAAATGTGGCATGGAGGATAAAAACTACCCAGTGCTTGACTCTGTGAACATCTCGGAGGAAGGAATCAGACGTCTTCTTGATGAACTGGACCCCTCAAAGGCCAGCGGCCCTGACGGCATCAGTACCCGCTTGCTGAAGGAACTGTCTGCGGAAATCGCCCCCATCCTCACAACGATCTACAACTCTTCAGTTGGCAGTGGTCAGGTCCCTACAGACTGGAAAGATGCCCTGGTCTCACCAATATACAAGAAGGGAGAACATTACAGCCCTGCTAACTACAGACCAGTCTCCCTAACATGTATCGCCTGCAAGATCCTGGAGCATGTCATGGTCAGCTCCATGATGAAGCACTTGGAGCTGAACAACATCCTGTCCCCCCAGCAGCACGGCTTCAGATCAAAACGCAGTTGTGAAACGCAGCTCATTGAGCTGATTGAGGAGCTGACAGAAAGCCTAGAAGCAGGACATCAGACGGACATCCTGATCATGGAATTTGCGAAGGCTTTTGATAAAGTAAACCACAGCCTTCTGCTTCACAAACTTGACATGTACGGCATTTGAGGCAGTGTCAACAGATGGGTGGCTGACTTCCTCTGTGGCCGACGTCAGGCAGTCGTTCTTGAGGGCACCGAATCCAACTACATCAGCGTCCAGTCAGGTGTACCACAGGGATCGGTGCTGGGGCCATGCCTATTTCTGGTGTATATTAACGACCTGCCAGAAAAATTGTCATCAAATGCTAGGCTCTTTGCTGACGATACTGCAGTGTATCGGCTCATCTTCTCAGGGGAAGACCATGCCCATTTACAGCAAGACCTCCAACGCCTTGAGGAATGGGAGAAGAAATGGGACATGCAGTTTCACCCTGGGAAATGCCAAACTCTGCCAGTCACACGCAGCAGGAAGCCCTCACACCATCCTTACCAACTACATGGGCATATCCTGGATACAGTACAAACTGTAAGATATCTGGGAGTCACCCTGCAGGCAAACGGAACCTGGGACGTCCACGTGAATACCATCACAGCGAAGGCCAGTCAGACTCTTGGCTTCTTGCGAAGAAACCTCAAAATAGCCTCCACTGAGTTGAGAGAGAAGGCCTACATGGCCTTTGTCAGACCTCTCCTTGAATACGCATGCTCGGTCTGGGACCCCTTCACTCAAAAGAGTATTGACAAGGTGGAATCGATCCA
This sequence comes from Phymorhynchus buccinoides, assembly GCA_017654935.2. Classification (NCBI taxonomy): domain Eukaryota; kingdom Metazoa; phylum Mollusca; class Gastropoda; order Neogastropoda; family Raphitomidae; genus Phymorhynchus; species Phymorhynchus buccinoides. The sequence goes on along the minus strand of JAGGCT020002667.1, from coordinate 17,264 downwards.
ACGCAGGGCTGCCAGATTCGTTTTGAATCGATACCATAGAACAGCCAGCGTCACCGACATGCTCCAGAGACTGGGATGGAACTCGCTGCAGCAACGCCGACAGACCACCAGACTCACCATGCTCTTCAAAATACTCAATGGCATGGTGAGTGTTAACAGGAGCAAGCTCATACCTCAGCCAGAGCGGCAACGAAGAGGTCACTCGCAGCAGCTCCTCATCCCTCAGTGTCGAACGCAGTATCGCCAGAGTTCCTTCTTTCCCCGGACAATCAGGGAGTGCAACGACCTGCCTACATCGGCAGTGGAGGCCAGAACTCTGGAAGCACCTGAATGGACACCCGCCTGCTGCACCCGTCATGCCTGATGGCCCCACTCAGGGGTCATTGGGCTAGCAACCCAAACTCTCTTTCTTCTTTTTTTCCTTTTTCCCCTTCTGCTTTTGCTTGTTGCTGGAAGTGGGGCCTGTTCCTTCCCGGCTGAGCTGGGTGGTTTAATGGTCTTAACCCAGTGCAGGCACTTAATCCTTTATCTTTTTACCTGTCCCTCTTCTGTCTAAGGCCTAACGTTTCAGTTTCGTCTCAGGCTTTGAGCCTTTTCTTCCGGCATAAGTGGTAGAACCTCCCGGTTCCGTGGCAAAATAATCAAAGTGTTGATTGTGGCCACGTACAGCAAAGAAGAAGAGAAGAAGATTCGCCGGCACTTTCATTAGTTATTTGATGTGCTTTGTTCTGATTCATTTATTATATTATTTTTCAAGTAGTGCGTGTGAAACACTGAGTAAATAATTTCCTGTTTGAACAAAACAATATCTGGTTAATTAAAGCTAGGGCTGAATTTTATAACTTGTTTTTTTTCTTTGTTGGCGGTTGTGTGGTTGTGGTTGGTGTATGAGAGAATGATGACATGAACACGTGTCTGTATTGTCTGTGTTTATATTCACTGTACTAGTGGTTGATTCCATCCACACCAGCTTCGTCAGCCTGTCTGTGTATCTGTCTGTCCAAACAAAGTGCCCATACGTTCAATTCACTGGCGTTAGACCCCTATAACCATATACACACGTGATTAGCATCACCGGTGGAATGCAGTGGAAGACATTTTGAACGGCCAATTGCACAGTTAGAGTGAGAGCTGAGCGACCTCCAAAAACAATTGCCCACCGTCTTAAAACCATTGGCATTAGACCACCATAACTATGACTATCCATGATCAGCATTACTGGGGGAATGCATTGAGACCAGACATTTTAAAAGGCTAATGTGACAGTGGAAGCGAGAGCCAAGCAGCACTCCGAGACAATCTGGTGGCCATAGCTTGAAAACCCTTGGCCAGAGACCCATATAACCATATTATATATTGCATAATGCAAGGATGGTACTTAGAGGTATTTTGAACCCCCAGTACATACCTCCGAAAGAGGAGATACTGACTGGTCTAAGCACTGTTTGCCATAGTCTAAAAACCGTTAGCCAGAGACCACTATAACCTTATATATAATTCATCAGCATCATGCAAAGGAAGCAGTGGGAGACATTTTGAATCTCCAGTTGAAACTCCGTCAGAGAGGTACTCACTGGTCCAAAGCATAGCAAGTGGGTACTAGCAAACAAGCTGGGCTGCTTATCACCACAGAGAGTTATCGCTAGTTAATAGGTTAAATCCCTTAGCTATCAGCTAGATGTGGGGTTAACTATACAGCTAAAGTTAACCATCGTTGCATGGGGCAAATTTCCACTAGCTAAATGCTAATTCAACCCTAGTTAGCATACCAACTTTAGCAGTGCCCCCCTGTACCTCTAAATCACAAAGCTTACAGTTAAGCAAACCAAAATGGCTGCTGTGGTAGATCAAGAAGTGGATGTGCAAAACTTCAATGGATAAATACAACATCTAGAGATAATTACAGTGTGGAATAGTATCTGGATTATTATTTCTGACCAGCAAGCATTCATATCAGTGTGTGTTAAAGAAGGGGAGACATTGATTTTGCCTACAACAGGAACGTGTTCTCTGTCAACTGAAGCACAAGTGAGTCACCCTCTGCATTTTGTTGTTTATTTTGTGAAAATGTCAAGTCATGTTGGAAAGCCTAATTTGTTTGGTAATGTCACAAACACTGTCATAGTACCCAATAAAGTCTTCCAACTCATTACCAGAACCATTCAACACATCCACTACAACTTCCACAGCACTGTAACGGCTGAAAGTTGGTCATCATGAAAAACGCATTGCTTGGTTTGCCATCTTGAAACACACACTGGTACATGAGTACTGTTTGCTGTTGTGAGGCCAGCAAGCTTTGTTTCTACTACCAACCAAAAAAAAATGCCATCTATCATTGGTTTAGTATTCCTGGAAGAGGTTGAAATCGTTTACAGTATTGAATCTCTTCCAGGTGTGTGATACCAGTGGGAAGTTAGGGGTCCGTATCACATACTGAAATAGGCATATCAGGACTTACACAAAACGTTGGCGGCTAAACAAACATCAATCTTTTTTTTAAATTTGCATTTGTCTTGTCTGAGTAGAGTGAGTAGAAAGTAGACTAATTAAAATATAACAATGAAGAGAGAAAATGTCTATGCCTCAAAGTATTAAGAGCAACTTTATATTTTTAGGATTGTGTCAGTCCCGATGATACATTTTTTGTATCACCTAATTTAGAATCTTGCTGTATCATTGAAGGATTTAAAACAGATTTTCTTATGCATGGTCACATTATTATTTTGTCATCACAGAAAGAGAGTGGGTATGGGGGAGCAGGATGAGAGAGAATAAAGTGCACCCCCTCCCCTTTTGGTTTCCCGCCCCTCATGTCTTCACTGCCATTAGCTGGGGGTGGGGGTGTTAGAATAAAGGGAAGATACAAAAAGAGAAAGTGGCCATACAATCACTCCACCCCCCCCCCCCCCCCCCCCCCCCCCCCCCCCCCTTACATTTCTTGGCTCTCCCCCGCATTTTCACACTTGCCTTTCTTACGAAACATTAAGCTGTATTTTATAAACCTTTTCAGCTGATTATTTTTGTTGAATAATTAATGACAGTCATGACAAAGGCTATTATCTAATAGGATGAAAAGTACAGTTAAATATAGCAAGCGATAGAGGATGAAGTACTCAATCTGCTGTAAGAAAGGCAAGACTGAAAAACATGGAAACAACCGATAAATGGAGGGGGGGGGGGGGGGCACATCTTTACCTTTACCGCAGCATGATCATTTGCAGAGAGGAAAAATAGGAAGACCCCAGGAAAGTTAGACAATAGATCAATAGGATCAAAGAGGGATGGAGAGTGGATGTGGAAACAACAACTGCAGCCCTCCCCCCCCCCACCCCCCCATTCAGGCCACGTTGTACAGGAAAAATACTGTGACAGTAAATGTGGATCGAAGGAAGAGACAAACAACAAAAACCAACAGCACCACCCCCCCCCCCCCAAACACAGAGAGAGAGGGGAAGGGAGGGAGAGAGCACACATTCAATCATTGAGGGAACCTGTGCCACGTTGTTGTTTTTACAGATATAAAATACTGTGAGTGAGGTGGAAATGTGGATCACACAACACACCCATGACAAAGCATGTGTGTAAACACACACACACACACACACACACACACACACACACACACACACAACACACAACACACACACACACACACTCACTCACTCACTCACTCACTCATAAACACACCATACCATTTAGGCTTCCAAGTTGTAGAGACACACACAAGCTGCTGATCACTCTCTCCCTCACTTATACTTACTTACAACACACATATACACTAACACACAAGCACATACATTCGCCATAATGTTTGTTGTCAATGTATAACTTTTAGAGAGCATTTTGTTTGCTTTTGTGATGTGCTAGGCTTCGTTTATAGGAAGTAGGTTGACGGAAATACTCAATTCTATTTATAACTACACCCTTAGCACACAGCTATTTGTAGCAGTGTGCTCACACAGCTACTAGGCTATGTAGGCTACTCGTAGCAGACGATAAGTTTTGCTATTGGAGTTATCTGCCCAAGTTAACTCCCTTGTCGAGATTTGTTTCAATTAAATCGTATTTTATCATACTTTTGATTAATTAATGTTTGTATTGACATAAGATGCATATGGATGGAACCAGGAAAAATCATAGATTTTATTCCATGCATTTGTATTAACTGAAATGCTCGCATAGCCTGACAATTTAGGATTTTATGATCGGTAAAATGAACAATCAGATCAAAATATTCCCTTTCGTTTTGCAGGTTTTCTATTCTTCTTCAAAATCTAATCAAATGTTCGAATTTCTATTTATGCGACCTAAATTTATAATCTATCCCCTTTCGTTTCATGTACGGTATGCTATGGATTGTTTCCTTATAAAGTTGTAGTATTGCAAAATGAATGCAGTCGTAACGGGTTGTAGTGATTCGAGAACCTTCCATGGTTCTTTGCACCATGTGCTCACGCGCACCAGTTGAACTGCCTTTCAAATCGAAATACTGATTTTCTAAATTAAGTAATTTTATTTTGATTCACGCATATGTTTTCGTTCTAACAACTAACGAAACTGGTTTTGTATATTTAAAATGATTTTGGACCTTGTAGATTTATAATATTTTACGATAAAAGATTTGCTTCAAACCACAAGCATGGAGCCAAATTCGACTTGTTTTCTATAGAATTTCGGGACACAAATTATATATTTTATAGATTGAATTGGGACTTAAAATTTATGTAGACGAAAATTGGTGTATTTTATTTTTTATTATTAATCTTGTTATTTTGATTTGTGAAGCAGTTATTTATTTATTTTATAAAAATATCGTCTGGGCCTGTTAAAACTTACTGTCACTTTGCACTTTAATCGCAATTAGTTCTTTTAAAACAGAAACTTCCGACTATTGATGAATGTCATTTTATTCTGTGTTTTTTAAGCTTTCCAACCATATGCAACATGTCTTGTTATGTATGACGACCGCACAGACAACACACTTAAAAGGTGTAGTAACAAACACAATTTCAGCGCTCATAAGCTCTGGGAGAGCAAGTTCCGTGAAAGGAGAAGTTGTTGTCTTTGCGGTCCGGTTTTACCTGGGGTTTCGCTTATATAATGGGCCATGGGGGGAAATGTGCATGCTTACCCTACCTGAGATGGAGAGAGAGAAGCAATAAAGAGAGAAAGAGAGACCTGGACCAGCCTTGACTGCCTGTTGCTGTCTGCTGTCTGCTGTTTGCTGTTCGCTGTTTGTTTCTACACTTCCTGCACTCCTGTCTGTCCCTGCACCCTTCACCCTTCCACTCCACACCATCACATATTGATACTACCATGTAGGTAAGTAGCTGATAGCTAGTTTGGACATGTGCAACGCAGTTAGCCGCTATGCTTAACAGTTAGCTAGCTGGCTATCAGCTAAGCATTTATCAGTTAGCTAGTGTGCACTAAATAGCAGCTTGACAAGCAAGCCAGCCCTGTTCATTAATAAGCAAGATATATAGTTATTGGTATTTGTGTTAGGCACAGCATTTATGAGTCGTTTTTCGTTTCTTCACTTATCTTTCTTTCGTTTTTATATTTTGTTAAGTTGTAAAATGATGTCTGCATTTTCAAAGTATTACACACATGAATGTGCATTATTATGCCTACTCTTATCCTTCTGCTCCACCTCTTTAATCTTCTTCTTATCTGTGGGATTATGATGGAATCATCACACAGATCATCTCCTCCTGATAATGACATCCCTGTCTTCTGGCTATATCACCGTCAGAAGAAACCTCAGTAGTACAGACCCCCTTTGTTTGTGGAGAAATCTGCCCATACTGGCAGGCGACACTGTCATGGTCAGTGTGAAAGACCTCAACTATTTCCTGCCCATTATGTCCCTGTTTGACCATCACAAAAACTACAGTCACACTGACAGCTACAGAAAAGGCAAGGGTCAAATATGGACCAGACGCAACCCTGCGTCAGACTTCGCTCAGCTGTTCAACATCACAACAATCAGCATTCGCGTTGTAAGAAACCCTTGCATCAACAGCGAATGCTTCAGACTGTATTTTTCCTTCTTTCATGATAATAAACTTCCTCGTAAGTTAGCTAACGGTTACTGGAACTGTTCGGTTCCTCATTACGCTACCTTCCATCAGCACCTGGCCTGTAATTTGAAACCAGAGTGTGAAGATGGCCGGGATGAAACGGGCCACTGTCCCTACAGCAGTGCTCAGTGTCAAGGGTTAGTGGCCATGTGTGGTCGGTGTTACCAGTTCGTGAAAAGTTTGCGTGACTTTGTCAGCGACAAAACTGACTTCAATGAAAGGGCTGATGACTATTGTAATTCATTAGGGGGCATACTTAATTTCCCGAAATGCGTGTACAATTTTTATATGACTATCAGAATTAGGACTGGAATACATCGAGGAAGGCTACATGATCTGTGGATCGGGCTGTCTGCTTACAACCTGGAACTACCCAACATGTACATACATAGCTTGACTCACGAAGACAGAACTGTGGTCTATCATTCTGTTTTCTTTCACCATTCTGGTCGGACTTACCCAGAAAAAATATGTCTAAATACCTGTAGAACATCAATGGTTTCCTGTTATGAACCATGTGTATCCGACAGTTTATTGCTACTTTCACACGGTTCATTTTGTGAATTCATGGAAAATATGACAAAGCAAAGGCTATCCCTGTCCAGCTTTATTGCCTTTGACAGGAAACACTTTCCATTGTCTGTAAGACAGCATCTAATCATCAAGTGTTCTAATGGTTACGTGATGCACATACTTCCTCTATGTGGGTCCCACCTTGATATAACGCATTGCCTCAGATCAACACCCTCATGTTTGTATCCTGATGGGTTATCACTTGCAAACAGTTTTCATTCATTGAATTACCCAGGTGTTCCAGTCCCTTTGCACACCTGTGACGATGGTGTCACTCAGCTGTCGTCCAGCCTGCTGTGTGACTTTATTGAGGACTGTCCAGACAGCAGTGACGAGACTTTCTGCCAGCATCCTGTGTGCACCGGTCACTTCACCTGTGACAACGGTCAGTGTCTGCCCTTTGACAACGTCTGTGACCTACTTCACCACTGCCGTGACCAGTCAGATGAAACACACTGTAATGTGATAACGTTCCATTATCATGCACAACATGTTGCAATGTTATCCCCTGTTCTCATCCACTTTGACGGTATCAGTGAATTCGTTTCAATCCCAATGAATTCCACAGAGGACTGTCCTGACAGCCATTACCGTTGTCCCGGTGATCTCAACGACTGCCTGCCTGTCTACACTCGGTGCAACGGAATGTACGACTGTCTGGGTCATCAGGACGAACATGGATGTGAGGAGGTCCAGTGTCCAGGGTTTTTCCGCTGTCGCCTGTCCCCGGTATGTCTGCACAGTGATCATTTTTGCGACGGCTGGCCTCACTGTCCACTGAACGATGATGAGTTGTGGTGTGACATTTTATGCCCTGAGAACTGTCTCTGTCAGGGACACACCTTTTGGTGTCCTCGGCCCTTTGAGGTAGCTGTCTTCCAGGATCTTAGATACCTCAATGCTACAGGATCAGGCATGGGTATGTCAGAGGTGCGCAGCAATTCTCTGCTAGTCACTGCCATCTTTGCGCACTGTTCTTTAGTGACTGTTCCTGCACTGTCGCTAAAGAATCTGAGGTTTCTGGATCTGAGTAGAAACCAGATTCAGCATGTCAACCTGACTGTGTTTCTAGGGTTGGAAAGCCTGGAGAAACTGTCACTATCCAACAATCCCCTGACCTCACTTCACTCTGGTTTTTCTTTATCAAGTTCTAAGCATAAATCTCTTTCACTGCTTGACTTGTCCTACACACTGTTAACTGTATTTAACGCTGAAGTCTTGGCTCCATTCTCACATTTACAAAGTCTGAATGTAAGCGTCACTTCCATTAACACAATTAGCACACCTGGCTTTCATTTCAGCCCACAGTTAAAAGACCTTTACATGGACGACAGCCCTGTTAGAAAATTTCCACCTGAGGTTTTTAAAGACCTGTTTCACTTGCGTTTCGTTTCCACAGAAAACTACAAATTGTGCTGCCGGGAAATGCTGCCTTTCAGCTCTGAAGACCTGACCTGCTCTGCCCCCAAAGATGAGATCTCTTCCTGTGAAGATCTGCTGCGGTCATGGACGTACCGCGGCTTCTTGTGGTTCATCTCCTGCCTGTCCATAACGGCAAACTTCTTCTGCTGCGCCATGCGTGCATTTTCTAAAAGCGTGACGTCCTCCAGCGGCTACAGCGTGTTCGTCCTCCACCTGACCCTGGCTGACTTTCTGATGGGGGTCTACATCGCGGTGATCGGGGCGGCCGATGAGCGGCTTCGTGGCCGATACCTGCACGAGGACGACACGTGGAAACGCAGCGCAACCTGCAGGATGGCCGGTTTCCTGTCGCTGGTGTCCAGCGAGGTGTCTGCTCTGGTCATCTGGCTGATCACTCTGGACCGGTTCCTGGTGCTCCGCTTTCCCTTCAGCACGCTGCGCTTCGGCAGGCTGTCTGCAACACTGGCCTGTCTGTTCACCTGGCTGGCCGGCTGTCAGCTAGCTCTGCTCCCCTTACTGCCAATCACTTCCCACTGGGAATTCTACAGCCAGACCGGCATCTGCATTCCTCTTCCAGTCACCAGACGTGACTTCAAAGGCAGGATGTATTCAGTCAGCGTCCTGATCCTGCTGAACTTCGTCGTGTTTCTGTTCGTGGCCGCTGGCCAGGCTTGCATCTACTGGTCCATCAAGACCAACAGCCTGAACTCCACCAACTCTACCACCAAAGCGTCGCGGGATGTGAGGATAGCATGGCGGTTGATCACCGTGGCGTTAACGGACTTTGCGTGCTGGTTTCCCATTGGTCTGTGCGGCATTCTTGCCCTGGCGGGGACCCCCATCCCAGGAGAAGTGAACGTGGCGTTGGCGGTGTTTATTTTACCGTTGAATTCCGCCGTTAACCCTTTCGTTTACACGCTCAACTCACTGGCCGGGAAGAGAAAGCAAAGTGACCAAGAAAAGCTTCTCCAATGGCTGCAGACCCATCCAGAACTTATTGCTAATTAGGTCAATAAATGGGAATATTAAAGGATGTTATTTTCAAATTTTAAAATCTTTCCTTACAAATAGGTCTAGTAGGAAATGAAACTGTATATTATGTTTGTGTGAGCGTGTTACTCATATATTTGTAAGGTGTGTGCATGTCTGTAAGTGATATTAGTGTGTCACTTTGCTTGCTCTCTTTCTTTGCGCCTGTCTGTCTGTCCTAGTTTGGATGTAGGTCTTCATTTTGACACCAACATGTTCACATTCTGTTGGAGAAACCAAAAAAAATACGACTTGTATAAAAATTACAATCGCGAAGAATGAAAAACTGCTATCGAAATAAAAGTCAAATTAATTGACTATCACTGGAAATGAAAAACAGTCTTGCTTTGAGGGGTCTTGTACCTTCGATAACATTGACGCACGCGTGAAGCGTGCATGGTAACAAATGGGATAATGACAAATACAACGGTACTCAGCCACCTTCTAGATGATCCCAAATGTCAATAAAGTCATCAATTTGTAGTAGGAATTAGACTGGGGAAACAAATATCAAAATACAACCGTTCGCCATGGTAGCTTTTTTTTATATCATCTATTTAATAATACGTCAATAATCTCTATAAGTCGCACGATTTTTGCCTTCAACTGTGAAATATAGGGGCACGTGTAGGTGCTTAACAGTTCTTCCAAGTGAAATTCGCCAAGTCACGTTTAAAGCCGGGATTTCACATAAAAGTGCTTAACGGAGGGAGTGATTTGAAAGAAAGCAGTTTCACGGCAGTGGAATAGCCGTGACGTCATAAAATATGTCATTTCAGGTCAGAACTAGACACACGATATACACATTTGGCAGTGGCTATAGAGCCGTGCGAGGCTTACAATTGCTTTCATGAAGCTGCGTCAGGTGTCCGACTGACTTGACTGCTTTCCCTTCTTCCTCCCTTCTTCCTCTTATAATAATTTTTGTTACATCGAAAAACGGGTCAATAAAAATAGAAAGATCCAGTCTGTGTGTAGACTGATCTTCCTTCATTTATTCGCCCATCGCTCAGACAGGCTCCTCAATGTCTCATGCTGCCGTGCGGAACACTGTTTATCTAGTTGTCTAATTTATATGCACTTTGTGTTTTTCAGTAATCAATAATTGATCACCAAACAGTGTTCGTTTGAGCTATCATAGATCATTTCAGTAGAACTAGACACACGATATACACATTTGGCAGTGGCTATAGAGCCGCCAGTTTTTACTTCCGACGAAAAACGGAAATAAAAATAGAAAGATGTCTGTGTGTAGACTGATCTTCCTCATTTATTCGCCCATAGCGGCTCTCTGTCTCTGACGCACTGTCTCTGTCTTTATCTCTGTCCTGTCTCTGTCTCGTTCTCATTTGTCTCTGTTTCTATCTGTGTTTTTTTTCTCTGTTTGGTCTGTGTGGTGTCTGTCTCTGATGTCTGTTTGTTATTCTCTCCTGTCTGTTTCTCTGTCTGTCTGTCTCCATTCTCTCTCTCTCTCTCTCTCTCTCTCTCTCTCTCTCTCTCTCTCTCTCTCTCTCTCTCTCTCTCTCTCTCTCTCACTCTCTGTATGTATGTATGTATGTATGCATGTACACATGCATGAACGTATGTATGTTGCATGCATGTATTTGTACCTGAATGCAACCTTTCCTAGTATACAATGATTTCCTGTTTTTGTTTTTTATTTTACCAGTAAAGGAGGTTCCTTTTTTTTTTAAATTCGTCAAACAACGTCTTTGTCTACTGTATTTTTACAGTCAGAGAGAGAGAGAGAGAGAAGTCGGAGTGTGGCTGCCCACGTTGTGGCGGGCTAATCATAAACGGTCACACACGTAATGTCCTCATCCCTAGCTGGTGCATTTGCACCACAGTGTTCAAGTGCTTCTTCGGCTGTTGGGGGTGATCCCTGGAGTCTTTAAGCCAGGGTACGATGACAACAACAACAACAACAAATGGAAGATCAAGGTAAAGTTTAGTTTTGGGTGAAAAAGGCTTATGACTCCCAAACTAGGAAGCTTTGACACTGGCTCCTAAAGCTTGCATGCCAAGGGGATATGGTGACCGTTGGAGACCTTCTCCAAACGCCAGCTGGCATCAACTCTCTTTGGCTGAGAGAGTGGGGGTGTTCCCCAGTGGGGGGGAGGGGGGAAAGGCGAATCCACTGTAGAACAAAGTGCAGCCCAGCCCATTAGAACCCCTTAGTAGCTGCTTATGTATTGTACTTTTGCAAACTCTGTTGTTACGGGCCAGAGGCCTGACAATTAAAACAGTTTTGACTTTGGCTTTGATTTCCGTCTGTCTGTCTGTATGCATGTCTGTCTGTCTGTCTGTCTCTCTCTCTCTCTCTCTCTGTCTCTCTCTCTCTGTCTCTCTCTCTCTCTCTCTCTCTCTCTCTCTCTCTCTCTCTCTCTCTCTCTCTCTCTCTCTCTCTCTCTCTCTCTCTCTCTCTCTCTCTCTCTCTCTCTCTCTCTCTCTCTCTCTCTCTCTCTCTCTCTCTCTCTCTCTCTCTCTCTCTCTTTTCTTCTTCCTTAAAAGTGGTATTATTCTGAAAACTTGTCATTCTCTCACAAATGTTTCCCTTTTTATCGTTCTCAATTTAAACCACCAATTCAAGCTCACCATTGTTAATTATTATCCATGCTTGCTTTTAATTCCCATGTTTGATTCTTTGTCAATTATTTCATGTGCCAAGTCTTGTTCCATTTCCTTGACTTGATTGTTTTATGTCAAATTTTCTTTCCTTGATGCATGGTATGACTGTGTGAGTGAGAGGGCAAGGTGCAAAGAAGCTATTATAGCTTATCCTTTTTACCCTCAATGAAACATTCGTATTCGTAATCGTATTCGTCTCTCTCTCTCTCTCTCTCTCTCTCTCTCTCTCTCTCTCTCTCTCTCTCTCTCTCTCTCTCTCTCTCTCTCTCTCTCTCTCTCTCTCTCTCTCTCTCTCTCGCTACTTAAACCATCTTCTTACAATAATTTACACCAACATTATATATTGCCATTGTTATCTTGACCGAAGCTAATCGATGTCTTAGAATCAAAACGGACTATCTCTAAATAGTCCATAGGCTTATTATGGAACTTACTGCGAAAACTAATAAACTGTATTTTAAAAAAAGACTGAAGAAATATAAATAGTAGAATCCCCCTTTTTTTTAAATCAGTCTTTTAAAATACA
>JAGGCT020002666.1:30000-32176 GCA_017654935.2 Phymorhynchus buccinoides | reverse complement strand
GCAACAGGCAAGGACCGGCTGTAATGGTTGAATAAGACAGACAGCTGGAGAGCTAAGGCAACAGGCAAGGACCGGCTGTAATGGTTGAATAAGACAGACAGCTGGAGAGCTAAGGCAACAGGCAAGGACCGGCTGAAATGGTTGAATAAGACAGACAGCTGGAGAGCTAAGGCAACAGGCAAGGACCAGCTAAAATGGTTGAATAAGACAGACAGCTGGAGAGCTAAGGCAACAGGCAAGGGCCGGCTGAAATGGTTGAATAAGACAGACAGCTGGAGAGCTCAGGCAACAGGCAAGGACCGGCTGAAATGGTTGAATAAGACAGACAGCTGGAGAGCTAAGGCAACAGGCAAGGACCGGCTGAAATGGGTGTCTTTCATGACTGAAGGAACCATGGCAGCTCCATCCAAATACAGGATTTTGAATCGAGACGCCGCCTGTTGTACCAATTGTTTTGATACCAGGTTCAAATTTGAGTGCTTGCGCAGGAGGAATTGTGGCCAGAAAATCTATAAGACAGTGACCTGCAGTCTTAGACTACTGCTGATGTGTTGAAACTTGAAAGTAAACTGCAGCTTTGCTAAAAAGAAGATCTTTCCGAGAGACCCACGTCACATATTAATATACTGTCAATACCACCTAGGTTAGGGTTAGGGTTAGGATCCACATAGCCCCTGAACTGAGTGTAACTATGAAAACTGTTCTATTTGAACTGAGTGTAACTACACTGAAAACTGTTCTATTTCACTGAGTGTAACTACGGTGAAAACTGTTCTATATGAACTGTTCTATATGAACTGAGTGTAACTACACTGAAAACTGTTCTATTTCACTGAGTGTAACTACGGTGAAAACTGTTCTATATGAACTGTTCTATATGAACTGAGTGTAACTACACTGAAAACTGTTCTATTTCACTGAGTGTAACTACGGTGAAAACTGTTCTATATGAACTGTTCTATGTGAACTGAGTGTAACAACAGTGAAAACTGTTCTATATGAACTGAGTGTAACTACAGTGAAAACTGTTCTATATGAACTGAGTGTAACTACAGTGATTTTTTGTTCTATATGAACTGAGTGTAACTACAGTGAAAACTGTTCTACATGAACTGAGTGTAACTACAGTGAAAACTGTTCTATTTGAACTGAGTGTAACTACAGTGAAGACTGTTCTATTTGAACTGAGTGTAACTACAGTGAAAACTGTTCTATATGAACTGAGTGTAACTACAGTGAAAACTGTTCTATATGAACTGAGTGTAACTACAGTGAAAACTGTTCATATGAACTGAGTGTAACTACAATGAAAACTGTTCTACATGAACTGAGTGTAACTACATTGAAAACTGTTCTACATGAACTGAGTGTAACTACATTGAAAACTGTTCTACATGAACTGAGTGTAACTACAGTGAAAACTGTTCTACATGAACTGAGTGTAACTACAGTGAAAACTGTTCTATTTGAACTGAGTGTAACTACAGTGAAAACTGTTCTACATGAACTGAGTGTAACTATGAAAACTGTTCTATTTGAACTGAGTGTAACTACAGTGAAAACTGTTCTACATGAACTGAGTGTAACTATGAAAACTGTTCTATTTGAACTGAGTGTAACTACAGTGAAAACTGTTCTATTTGAACTGAGTGTAACTACAGTGAAAACTGTTCTATATGAACTGAGTGTAACTACAGTGAAAATTGTTCTACATGAACTGAGTGTAACTACAGTGAAAACTGTTCTATATGAACTGACAGGGCTGTTACATTTTTTCTTTAAAAATGTACTTTAGTCAATTTATATGGGCCCTGCAGTAGACCTGAATATATTGATGGTGTCTGTGAACATATTGAGCGCATTGCCAATGAACATGTGATCATCACTGGAGACTGGAATTGTGCCTTGGACATGAAGATAGATGTCAAAAATTATACAAGCGTTAATAGTCCTAGGACAAGGGAAAAAATTTCTGAAGTAATGACTAATTTTAATCTTTTTGATGTTTTTGTTACAAAGATGGTGGGAACAATACTGGCTGCAATGCCCGGAGGCAGTGCAACATCAGTAATGTCCCGAAGTATTAACAACATAGATAGGTATAGCGGTAACCACACCTCGGTTAAACCTCATCGGCTATGGTACTGCCACATTGTCTGATGTTCTTTCTCTCCTT
>JAGGCT020002666.1:22500-25000 GCA_017654935.2 Phymorhynchus buccinoides | reverse complement strand
TATTCTGCCCATGAGGGGCGTCGGAAGACGCGAAAGTGGATTGGAAAAATTATGTATTAAAATAGTGCAAAATAGTGCAAAATAGCAAGACACAGATCTTTCTTATTTGTAAACCGATTGTCTTCAAATTTTGCATGGTTACTTAGTGGGTGAAGATGCTTCCTCGCTGAGCATTTCAATAAAAATGGTTACGCTTGACAGGAAATATCTTCAATCAGTTTTTGCATTTTGTATTAAAAAATAAATAAATTCATATCTTTTTTCTTGGCAAACCTAGTGTGTTTAAATGTTGCATGGTTACTTAGTGGGTGCAGATGCTCCCTCGCTGAGCATTTCAATAAAAATGGTTACGTTTGACAGGAAATATCTTCAATCAGTTTTTGCATTTTGTATTAAAAAATAAATAAATTCATATCTTTTTTCTTGGCAAACCTAGTGTGTTTAAATGTTGCATGGTTAATTAGTGGGTGCAGATGCTCCCTTGCTGAGCATTTCATCAACATTGGTTACGCTTGACAGGAAATATATTCAATCAGTTTTTAAATACAGTTTTTAAATACAATTATGATTAAGACGACAATGATAGTTCAAAAAGCGCCACAGCTGTGCCAATCTGATTAATGAACAAAACCACAATAACAAACAATCAAGAGATAGGGCACATCAAGAGGCCGTGAGGCCTGGCTGCCCTGAAGATCTGACCTGACCTGACCTGACCATTTTGTATTAAAAAATACATACATTTATATCATTTTTCTTGGTAAACCTAGAGGGTTGAAATGTTGCATGGTTACATAGTGGGTGCAGATGCTCCCTCGCTGAGCATTTAAATAACAATGGTTACATTTGACAGTAAATATCTGCAATCAGTTTTTCCATTTTGTATTAAAACATTAAACAATTAATATCTTTTTTCCTGTTAAACCTAGTGTATTAAAATGTTGCATGGTTACTTAGTGGGTACAGATGCTCACTCGATCAGCATTTCAGTAGAATTGGTTACATGTAACAGGAATTATCTTGAATAACTTTGTTTTTGTTTTTTTAATTAAATAATAAATAAATTCATATCTTTTTTATTGGTTAACCTAGTGTCTTTAAATGTTGCATGGTTACTTAGTGGGTGCAGATGCTCCCTCGCTGAGCATTTCAATAAAAATGGTTACGTTTGACAGAAAATATCTTCAATCAGTTTTTCCATTTTGTATTAAAAAATAAATCAATTCATACATTTTGTCTTGGTAAACCTAGAGGGTTGAAATGTTGCATGGTTACTTAGTGGGTACAGATGCTCACTTGATCAGCATTTCAGTAGAATTGGTTACATGTAACAGGAATTATCTTGAATAACTTTGTTGATTTTTTTTTATATTAAATAATAAATAAATTCATATATTTGTTCTTGGTAAACCTAGTGTCTTTAAAGTTGTATGGTTACTTAGTGGGTGAAGATGCTCCCTCGCTGAGCATTTAACATGAAAATGGTTAACTCTTACAGGAAATATCTTCAATCAGTTGTTCCATTTTTTATTATAAAATAAATAAATTCATATATTTTATCTTGGCAAACCTAGTGTATTTAACTGTTGCATGGTTACTTAGTGGGTGCAGATGCTCCCTCGCTGAGCATTTGAATAACAAGGGTGGCTACGTTTGACAGGAAATATATTCAATCAGTTTTTCCATTTTGTATTAAAAATTATTAAATTCATATCATTTTTCTTGGTAAACCTAGAGGGTTGAAATGTTGCAAATGTTGTACACTGGTGTACATTGATGTGCAGTGGTGTACAGTAGTGTACAGGTTTAGGGTTAACTAAACCCCTCTCCCTCTCTCTCTCTCTCTAACTAAACCCTAAACTAAACACATGAACATACACAGTGTGCACACACATGCACACACACACATACACCCAGCCACAGAGAGAGAGAGAGAGAGAGAGAGAGAGAGAGAGAGAGAGAGAGAGAGAGAGAGAGAGAGAGAGAGAGAGAGAGAGAGAGAGAGAGAGAGAGAGAGAGTGAGTTAGTTCCATACTGTCAGAGAGAGACAGTGATCAAGACAGATTGTGTGCATGCGCATGCATGCATTTGCGCACACGTGTGTGTGTGTATGTGCTGTGTATGTGTGCATGCACGCATGCGCGTGTGTGTATGTATGTGTGTGTGTGTGGAAAATGACAAGACAAAAACTATTAAAGAGAGGGAGCAAAGGAATAGGACAGACAACAAACTTCAATATTCACAAAACAATATCAAGCACATTGAAAAGCTTTTACACACACACACACACACACACACACACACACACACACACACACACACACACACACACACACACACACACACACACACACACACACACACACACAGAGAGAGAGAGAGAGAGAGAGAGAGAGAATAGGACAGACAACAACCTTCCATAGTGACAAAACAATATAATATAATGCATACTGAAAAAGCTTTTTCAGACACACACACACACACACACACACACACACAC
>JAGGCT020002666.1:0-20000 GCA_017654935.2 Phymorhynchus buccinoides | reverse complement strand
TGTTAAGCGCATAGAGCGAATAAAGGGGTGGTAGACACCCCCCCCCCCCCCCCCCCCTAGGGATACAGGTAGGGGGGGGATGTATTCCGTACAAATAGTTCCCCCACCTTCTGGAAGTTCTGTGCTTATAACTACCTCTAATCTGTCAGTTTCTTTTATTCTGCCTTTTCCCTTTGCATGCTGTTATCTACTATCGTTCTGCCTTTCCTGTCCATTCTCCTGCCTTTTTTCAAGAAATACTTTCAAAAAGATTTCCTCTAGCCGAAGTCAGACATGCTGGGCCTAATTATTCGTACTTAGGTGCATAACAGCAGCATGATGCATCTACGTTCATAACTGACAGGAACATGCCTGAACGACCGAAGAAGAAGAAGAACGAAGAAGAAGAAGAAGAACTACAACTCTCTCTCTATAGCCTGAGTCGCGTTTATAAATCAGTTTTTCCATTTTGTAATAAAAAGTATTAAATTCATATCATTTTTCTTGGTAAACCTAGAGGGTTGAAATGTTGTAAATGTTGTACACTGGTGTACAGTGGTGTGCAGTGGTGTATAATGGTGTACAACGGTGTACAGTGGTGTACAGTGGTGTACAGTAGTGTACAGGTTTAGGGTTAACTACTAGGGTTTAGGGTTTAGGGTTTAGGGTGTAGTTGACCCTAAACGCCAGGGTTTAGTGTGTAGTTAACCCTAAACCCTAGGGTTTAGGGTAAACCCTAGGGTTTAGGGTAAACCCTAGGGTTTAGGGTAAACCCTAGGGTTTAGGGTAAACCCTAGGGTTTAGGGTAAACCCTGGGGTTAACCCTAAACCCTAGGGTTAGGGTAAACCCTAGGGTTTAGGGTAAACCCTAGGGTTTAGGTGTAAACCCTAGGGTTTAGGGTAAACCCTAGGGTTTAGGGTAAACCCTAGGGTTAGGGTAAACCCTAGGGTTTAGGGTAAACCCTAGGGTTTAGGGTTTAGGGTAAACCCTAGGGTTTAGGGTAAACCCTAGGGTTTAGGGTAAACCCTAGGGTTTAGGGTAAACCCTAGGGTTTAGGGTAAACCCTAGGGTTTAGGGTAAACCCTAGGGTTTAGGGTAAACCCTAGGGTTTAGGGTAAACCCTAGGGTTTAGGGTAAACCCTAGGGTTTAGGGTAAACCCTAGGGTTTAGGGTAAACCCTAGGGTTTAGGGTAAACCCTAGGGTTTAGGGTAAACCCTAGGGTTTAGGGTAAACCCTAGGGTTTAGGGTAAACCCTAGGGTTTAGGGTAAACCCTAGGGTTTAGGGTAAACCCTAGGGTTTAGGGTTTAGGGTTTAGGGTAAACCCTAGGGTTTACCCTAGGGTTTAGGGTAAACCCTAGGGTTTAGGGTAAACCCTAGGGTTTAGGGTAAACCCTAGGGTTTAGGGTAAACCCTAGGGTTTAGGGTAAACCCTAGGGTTTAGGGTAAACCCTAGGGTTTAGGGTAAACCCTAGGGTTTAGTAAACCCTAGTAAACCCTAGGGTTTAGGGTAAACCCTAGGGTTTAGGGTAAACCCTAGGGTTTAGGGTAAACCCTAGGGTTTAGGGTAAACCCTAGGGTTTAGGGTAAACCCTAGGGTTTAGGGTAGGGTTTAGGGTAGGGTTTAGGGTAAACCCTAGGGTTTAGGGTAAACCCTAGGGTTTAGGGTAAACCCTAGGGTTTAGGGTAAACCCTAGGGTTTAGGGTAAACCCTAGGGTTTAGGGTAAACCCTAGGGTTTAGGGTAAACCCTAGGGTTTAGGGTAAACCCTAGGGTTTAGGGTAAACCCTAGGGTTTAGGGTAAAACCCTAGGGGTTTTAGGGTAAACCCTAGGGTTTAGGGTAAACCCTAGGGTTTAGGGTAAACCCTAGGGTTTAGGGTAAACCCTAGGGTTTAGGGTAAACCCTAGGGTTTAGGGTAAACCCTAGGGTTTAGGGTAAACCCTAGGGTTTAGGGTAAACCCTAAACCCTAGGGTTAGGATAAACCCTAGGGT
This sequence comes from Phymorhynchus buccinoides, assembly GCA_017654935.2. NCBI lineage: Eukaryota > Metazoa > Mollusca > Gastropoda > Neogastropoda > Raphitomidae > Phymorhynchus > Phymorhynchus buccinoides. The sequence goes on along the minus strand of JAGGCT020002666.1, from coordinate 18,027 downwards.
TTAGGGTAAACCCTAGGGTTTAGGGTAAACCCTAGGGTTTAGGGTAAACCCTAGGGTTTAGGGTAAACCCTAGGGTTTAGGGTAAACCCTAGGGTTTAGGGTAAACCCTAGGGTTTAGGGTAAACCCTAGGGTTTAGGGTAAACCCTAGGGTTTAGGGTAAACCCTAGGGTTTAGGGTAAACCCTAGGGTTTAGGGTAAACCCTAGGGTTTAGGTGTAAACCCTAGGGTTTACCCTAAACCCTAGGGTTAGGGGTAAACCCTAGGGTTTAGGGTAAACCCTAGGGTTTAGGGTAAACCCTAGGGTTTAGGGTAAACCCTAGGGTTTAGGGTAAACCCTAGGGTTTAGGGTAAACCCTAGGGTTTAGGGTAAACCCTAGGGTTTAGGGTAAACCCTAGGGTTTAGGGTAAACCCTAGGGTTTAGGGTAAACCCTAGGGTTTAGGGTAAACCCTAGGGTTTAGGTGTAAGGGTAAACCCTAGGGTTTAGGGTAAACCCTAGGGTTTAGGGTAAACCCTAGGGTTTAGTGTGTAGGTAAACCCTGGGTTAGGGTAAACCCTAGGGTTTAGGGTAAACCCTAGGGTTTAGGGTAAACCCTAGGGTTTAGGGTAAACCCTAGGGTTTAGGGTAAACCCTAGGGTTTAGTGTGTAGGGTGTAGTTAACCCTAAACCCTAGGGTTAGGATAAACCCTAGGGTTTAGGGTAAACCCTAGGGTTTAGGTGTATAAACCCTAGTTAACCCTAAACCCTAGGGTGTAGGGTGTAGTAAACCCTAGGGTTAGGGTTTAGGGTAAACCCTAGGGTAAACCCTAGGGTTTAGTGTAACCCTAAACCCTAGGGTTAGTTAAACCCTAGTTAAGGGTGTAGTTAACCCTAAACCCTAAACCCTAGGGTTTAGTGTGTAGTTAACCGTAAACCACTAGGGTGTTGTTAACCCTAAACCCTAGGGTTTATGGTGTAGTTAACCCTAAACCCTAGGTTTTATTGTGTAGTTAACCCTAAACCCTAGTGTGTAGTGTAAACCCTAGGGTTTAGGGTGTAGTTAACTACACACTAAACCCTAGGGTTTACCCTAACCCTAACTAGGGTTAACTACACTAAACCCTAGGGTTTACCTAACCCTAAACCCTAGGGTTTAGTGTGTAGTTAACCCTAAATCCTAGGGTTTAGTTAGAGAGAGAGAGAGAGAGAGAGAGAGAGAGAGAGAGAGAGAGAGAGAGAGAGAGAGAGAGAGAGAGAGAGAGAGAGAGAGAGAGAGAGAGAGAGAGAGAGAGAGACCTAACGCTAAACCCTAGGGTTTATTAAACCTAGAAATGACCATACAGAAATGACCATATTATGTGGGGGGTGACCTATTGTCATTTTATGCCACACACTTATTGCGAACATAAAACTTTTTTTGCTTTGATCCAATTGACTTGAAAGTTGCTGTGTGTAAATAGCACTTCATTACTGACTTGTCTACCAAATTTGAATGACATTGGTATAGAATTGACCATATTAGGTGGGGGGTGACCTATTGTCATTTTATTAAATTAATGCAATTGCCACACACTTATCGCAAACATAAAACTTTTTTTCTTTTGATCCAATCGACTTGAAAGTTGGTGTGTGTAAATAGAAATTTATTACTGACTTGTGTACCAAAGTTGAATGAAATTCGTACAGATTTGACCATATTATGTGGGGGGTGACCTATTGTCATTTTTTTTTTTTTTTTTTTTTTTTTTTTTAGTCTTATTTTTTGCTCAATTTCCTTCAAAATGTGTATGTGGGATGGTCATGGTATGACGTTTACTTGATCCAAAGCATGAATCCCTGACCATGTTATTAAAAAAAAATTATTCATTGAAGCAAAAAATTAGGGTTACTCACTATGTATTATGTGTTAAAATATTTTCACTCTGCATAAAAGTTTTTCCCCTTTTTACCAATGACCTTGAAACTCAGGGTCAGTGAGCCTCTTGCCCTCTTACGTAATCGTACCAAGTGTGGAGACAATTGGGTCAGCAATAAAAGTGCTAGGTCAATATATAATTAAGCATGATAGTGTTGGATTTGTAAACATTGAACATTCAATTAAAACATAACCGTTCGACCATTTTGAAATTTGAATATGTCCAACAGTAGCCCTAACTCTCCTCTTCAAACTACCCCAAGAAAATAAAACTATTTTTTTTTTTTTTTTGAAAATTTTCTAAGTATTTTTTTTTTTTTTAACAAGCTCAAAATGAGTCTGTTTTTCACCCAATTTAATTGAAATTGTGCATATAGGATCATAATGACATGAAGTTTGAAGTGATCAAGAGCATTAATCTCTCACCCCATTAAACAAAAAAAATTATTCTTAGAAGCAAAAAATTAGGGTTACCCACTATGTAATGATGTGTTAAATTTTCACTCGGCATAAAACTTTTTTCCTTTTTTCCCAATGACCTTGAAACACTAGGGTTAGGATCTTCCTTCCCTCTTACGCATACCTACCAAGATTGGAGACTATTGGGTCAACAATAAAAGTGCTAGGTTAACTATAAAATTTATGGCATGATTGTGTTGGGGTTTTAATTTTTATCATTCAATTAAAACTGAACCGTTCTACCCTTTTGAAATTTGACTATGTCCATCAGTAGCCCTAACTCTCCTCTTCAAACGAACCCAAAAAAATCCACAAAAACAAAATCACATTTTTTGTGTTTAGGTCAAAAATAGTATTTTTTTTCACCGAATTGAATTGAAAATTTGCATGAAGGATCACATTGACATTAAGTTTATGTCATAAAGAGCATGAATCTCTAACCCCATTAGGAAAAAAAAAGTGTTCATAGAAGCACTAAATCAGGGTTTGTATTCTTTCCCCAACTGCCTCAACATTCAAAATTTTAAAAATCAATAAAAAATCAACCGTTCAACCGTTTTCAAATCTGAATCTATCCAGCGGTAGATATCAATATCCTCTTTAAACGTCTTATGAGATTGAACGTGTTCATCGTGTAATTTTTTCAAAATTGACAAAAAACGTAACCCTAATTTTAATGTTTTTCTTGCATAACTTTTGTTTCTTTGGACCAATATCCTTGAAACTGGAGAGGAAGGAGCCTCTTGACCTCTTACGTAATCCTACCAAGTTTGGAGACAATTGGGGCAACAATAAAAGTGCTAGTCAATATATTCATTAAGCATGATAGACTAGGGGTTGAATTTTTGGCCCGAACTGCTCCAAATTTAAAAACAAATTTTAATTCAACCGTTCGACCTAGGCCAAATCCGAAGTTATCTACATGTAGCTATCCATATCCTCTTTAATCTGACATGAGATTGAACATTTTGATCGTGTAATTTTTTTTAAAATCAAACCCCTAATTGGACTGAATTCAACTTTTTATTAGCATAATTCTTTTTTCTTTGGCCCAAAAAAATTGAAACTCATGTGGAGGAAGCCTCTTGACATGTTACATAATCCTACCAAGCGTGGAGACAATTGGGGTAAAAATAAAATTGCTGGGTCAACTTAAACATTAAGCATGTTAGTACTGGCGTATGAATATTTGGTTGGGTAAATGTCACCAGTTTCAACGGTTAAAAAATCATTTAAAAATCAACCGTTTGACCAAATTCAAATCTGAAGGTACGTAGCCATAGCCAGAACTTGTTTCTTGACACTGACATGAAATGGAAAATTTTCATTAATATTTTAATTTTTTTATTATTTTAATTTTGAAAAAAAAATTAAACATTGAGATTTGTTTTTGAAATTTTACCAGCAGTTGCACCGTTGCAAAAGCTATAAAAAACAAATATAACACTTGAAAATCCATCCACAAACAAAAAAGTTATTCGCAATTTCTACGCAAATCACGAAATTCAATGCTCCGAACTGCCCCAAAACGTGTTTGTCAAAGGGCTGTAACTCTTGATTCGTTTCCGGTATCTTTACCGGAAGTGGTGTCTTTGCTGCCAAACGTCATTGTGCATCCACTCATATAAAAAAATTGTACTATATATCAATAACCAAAAATTATTATTGTCAGTATTCTAGTACATCTCCTGTTCACTTCTGCACTATACCTAACACCCCACTTGGTTTGAATTTGGGGGCAGGGTCAGGGGCTAAATGGTCAGTTTTTTAGAAATGACCAATCACAACATTTGACCATTTGGGATGATTCGTGGGCCCTATGGCCCCTATGTTCCACTAAAATCCACTATAATCCACTATAAACCTAGTGGGACTTCTTGGGCCAAGACAGGGGCAGTTCGGATAGCATACATCTTGACCTGTGGTCAAGCGGCCAGCACGTTTATTGAGGTCACACTTTTCGAATTGCGGCAACATTCCAGCGCGAGTATGCTCACCAAGTTTGGTCAAATTTAATCAAATATTTTCCGAGATATTGGTATTTTTAAGTGAATTTTCGTTCCCGAACTGCCCCTCGGACCATGGGAAAGAGAAGAAATCCAATATGATACAACCTTAAATAGCAAATTTTCGAAAGAAGAGGTCAATTTAATAAGCACAGCAGCTAAAGAAAAAATTGAAGCAGCAAAATATTATTTACAAATTTATACTGACGGTTCTAAAATTGACCATAAGGTGGGGTGTGCTTTTACCATCCCCACTTTAGAAATAACAAAATCCTTTCAATTAAACGACCATCTTTCGATTTTCAGTGCCGAGTTATGGGCAATACTCGAAGTATGCTCTTTCTTAAACAATCTAACTAATCCCCCAATCAATGTAGTTATCTACACAGATTCACTATCCTCCATTCAGGCCCTTCAGGGAGAAACAAACAACAGACTGGAAATTATAAATGAAATTAGAATATTGACACATCAAATCATACTCAAGGGAACTTCAATAGTCATAACCTGGATACCCTCCCATTGTGGGATATTGGGCAATGACCGAGCCGATAGGGCGGCTAAAAATGCCGCTGAAGAAAGATCGGGTACCCTAATTAACATTAAATTATCTATAAAAGAATCCAAAAGTAAATTAAAAAGAGCAGCATTCCAAGAGTGGAGCAGAGAACTAGAAATCTATGCCAAAGCCCACTCTTGGGATCACATAATAGTAAAAGGCGGCCTTTTTCTGCCTATCAAACCATACTTACAATCATTAATTTTCAGATTAAGAACTAGATCAAATCCATGTACATACATCGAGGTAAAATGTGAATGTGGGAAAACCCTCGACATGGATCATCTTTTTAATCCATGTGCAAATATTACAAAAGAACTAATTCCACTTATTCAAAAACTTAAAATATACAATATAACGTACTCTAAACTAATAATACATAAACATATAACAGAAGGGTGGGCCCCTTTGGTCTGGCTGGCCGAAGCCTTAGTCAAAACTTCCTTTGGTCAGCATTTCTGATCAAGAAGGGAAACAAAACAAAATAAGACTTAATTGTAAACTTTTAAATAAATGATTTTAATGACGGGAATAGGGTCCCTCCGGAGAGCGGGCCGCGTACCTACCCACAGTCCATCCCCAAACCCAAAAATTTTTAGTTTTCCCTTTTTAACTTGCGGCATGTATTATACATGACCGGTAGGACTCTTTTGATTCCGAGTACATTTTACTCCCTTTCCCCTAGTAGATGGGTGCGCGGCCCGACCTCCGGGGGGGTGCCTTCGTAGTCGCGAACGTTAAATTACGGTCAGGGTTATCCCAATAGGTCCCCCCGCACTTAATGCTGGACCTATATAACGACGCCCTACCACTGTTTTGGCCGGAGAGGAGGGGTCCCTCTACCTCCCTCCCTCCGACCTAAACAAGTAGGAATCGTTAACTATCCCCGTCATGAATTACTAGTTTTAAAATTTGGTTTTAAAAATATCTTAAATACAGATGGTTTTTAACAAACTATAAAAATAACAAAATTTCTTTAAAATCTTAACAATTGGAGACTTGGGGTCCACAGAGTAACTTTTTCTGCCCAGACTCGGCCAAATTTGTTAGTGCCTTTTTTTTGAGTCTGTGGTAGAAATAAGTCTGTAAATATTTTTTCTTGGGACCCCAGTTTCTTTATTTCTCATACAATTTTTTCTCACTATGTGAGAAATTAATTGAAATATTCCTTTTAAACATTGTATAAATAGTTTTCCACTCTTTAGTGGTAACCTTTTATCAACGAGTTTTTTCATTAAAATAAAGTCTAATAAGACACAAATATGTAAATATCGTTGTTTGACCTTCGTTGAAATTTTTAACATTTTTTCATTAAATACTTGTTCTTTTAAAATTAATGTGGTCCTGAAGTTTTAATCATTAGGCTCTCGCCAGGAGGGGTGCAGCTCTAAAACATAATTTTAATCAATCACTTTTATCTAAAAAGTCAACTTTTAACTAGACTGTAGTCTCGTACGGGCCATGGCTCATAAAATATAAAACCTTGACCTTTATTCAAGAAAAAAACACTTATAAATAAAAAATTAACAAAAATATAACAATAAATAAACATCTAAAGTAACATAAAATATATTTTTTCTCTCTCCCTTCCCCCCCCTCCCAAACAACTAAAGATAGAACGTAATGTCCCATATGGCTTCGGCCGAGAGGACGATAAACATAATTAATTGGATAAAGCAACAACAACAATAACAACAACAGCAGCGTTATTTTCATGCGTCATCTCATACCCCACCCCACCCACCCACCCACCCCCCCCACCACCCCAACTTGAGATTTTAATCCTTTCACCGCCAGCAATATTGCAGCCAAAACTTAACATTAAATTTAACTGGGTAGAGAACAAAATCCATCTGCAGTATTGGGGGATTCTTCTGTGACATAGCCTATATAAAATAAGGTCTATCCTTACTTCCCAAACCTAAGACAATAGGGTCTTTGGATAATAGACCCCAATTTTATGCCTTTTAGTGACATAGGTGTTAAATCACTGTGGTGCTAAAATGCGACTTTGGCAGTGAAAGGGTTAGCGAAAGGGTAAATATCAGGTATGGATTCGACTGTGGTAAAGTACAAAGCACAAAGCACAAACCATCATTTTCATGCGTCATCTCACCCCCGACTTGAGATTTTAAAGTGTAAATCTCACGTATATGGTTTGAATTTCTAGCTAGAAGGGGCGATATGAGAGGTCAAGTGCGTACATGCGCAAAAGCTCTACGGTTTCAGAAACCCCACTGCTAAGACCACTGACTGTACTAATAGTATCACGCTGTGTAGCGGTCACACCCATCTACGGCTAAATGATAAGGAAGGGGGCGTTTAGGTGGAGTTGTGTACTTTAGCCCTCGCCACCGCCATGGAAGCTTTTCATTTTAAGTCCCTTTATTAGCAACGTCAAACTCACTCTTTCTTTCTGTGTGTGTGTGTGTGTGTGTGTGTGTGTGTGTGTGTGTGTGTGTGTGTGTGTGTGTGTGTGTGTGTGTGTGTGTGTGTGTGTGTGTGTGTGTGTGTGTGTGTGTGTGTGTGTGTGTGTGTGTGTGTGTGTGTGTGTGTGTGTGTGTGTGTGTGTGTGTGTGTGTGTGTGTGTGTGTGTGTGTGTCTCTCTCTCTCTCTCTCTCTCTCTCTCTCTCTCTCTCTCTCTCTCTCTCTCTCTCTCTCTCTCTCTCTCTCTCTCTCTCTCTCTCGCATATAACATGTATATGTGTACACATTGTTTATTGTGCTCAACTTGAATATTATGTTTGATAAGAAAAGTATTCATGTAATTGCAATTGTTGGATGGATGGTCGCATTTCTTATTTCTTATTTCTTATACGTTTTCTCTATATTAATTGTTTTGTTACCTTATTATTTACAATGTATTTATTTTTTGTGTGTTAACTCTATTATATTGTGCTTCTTAGTTTATCTACATCATTGCGCATGTACCCCCTTGGCATAAGGGTTGTAAAACTATTGTCAATAAATAATTGTCATTGTCATTGTCATTGTCATTGTCATTCTCTCTCTCTCTCTCTCTCTCTCTCTCTCTCTCTCTCTCTCTCTCTCTCTCTCTCTCTCTCTCTCTCTCTCTCTCTCTCTCTCTCTCTCTCTCTCTCTCTCTCTCTCTTGTCCGCCCGCGACGAAAATAGATTTTCCCTTCTATTTAAGAAAGGGGAGCAATATAAGCTAGTAGAGTAAACTCCCGTGGGGCGTCCAGAAGAGGCGCTAATTATTGTCATAAGAACATCAGTCCCCAGATAAATGACTCGCTGCCTTTCTGTTCAGCTCTGCTTGTGTGTGTGTGTGTGTGTGTGTGTGTGTGTGTGTGTGTGTGTGTGTGTGTGTGTGTGTGTGTGTGTGTGTGTGTGTGTGTGTGTGTGTGTGTGTGTGTGTGTGTGTGTGTGTGTGTGTGTGTGTGTGTGTGTGTGTGTGTGTGTGTGTGTGTGTGTGTGTGTGTGTGTGTGTGTGTGTGTGTGTGTGTGTGTGTGTGTGTGTGTGTGTGTGTGTGTGTGTGTGTGTGTGTGTGTGTGTGTGTGTGTGTGTGTGTGTGTGTGTGTGTGTGTGTGTGTGTGTGTGTGTGTGTGTGTGTGTGTGTGTGTGTGTGTGTGTGTGTGTGTGTGTGTGTGTGTGTGTGTGTGTGTGTGTGTGTGTGTGTGTGTGTGTGTGTGTGTGTGTGTGTGTGTGTGTGTGTGTGTGTGTGTGTGTGTGTGTGTGTGTGTGTGTGTGTGTGTGTGTGTGTGTGTGTGTGTGTGTGTGTGTGTGTGTGTGTGTGTGTGTGTGTGTGTGTGTGTGTGTGTGTGTGTGTGTGTGTGTGTGTGTGTGTGTGTGTGTGTGTGTGTGTGTGTGTGTGTGTGTGTGTGTGTGTGTGTGTGTGTGTGTGTGTGTGTGTGTGTGTGTGTGTGTGTGTGTGTGTGTGTGTGTGTGTGTGTGTGTGTGTGTGTGTGTGTGTGTGTGTGTGTGTGTGTGTGTGTGTGTGTGTGTGTGTGTGTGTGTGTGTGTGTGTGTGTGTGTGTGTGTGTGTGTGTGTGTGTGTGTGTGTGTGTGTGTGTGTGTGTGTGTGTGTGTGTGTGTGTGTGTGTGTGTGTGTGTGTGTGTGTGTGTGTGTGTGTGTGTGTGTGTGTGTGTGTGTGTGTGTGTGTGTGTGTGTGTGTGTGTGTGTGTGTGTGTGTGTGTGTGTGTGTGTGTGTGTGTGTGTGTGTGTGTGTGTGTGTGTGTGTGTGTGTGTGTGTGTGTGTGTGTGTGTGTGTGTGTGTGTGTGTGTGTGTGTGTGTGTGTGTGTGTGTGTGTGTGTGTGTGTGTGTGTGTGTGTGTGTGTGTGTGTGTGTGTGTGTGTGTGTGTGTGTGTGTGTGTGTGTGTGTGTGTGTGTGTGTGTGTGTGTGTGTGTGTGTGTGTGTGTGTGTGTGTGTGTGTGTGTGTGTGTGTGTGTGTGTGTGTGTGTGTGTGTGTGTGTGTGTGTGTGTGTGTGTGTGTGTGTGTGTGTGTGTGTGTGTGTGTGTGTGTGTGTGTGTGTGTGTGTGTGTGTGTGTGTGTGTGTGTGTGTGTGCGTGTGCGTGTGCGTGTGCGTGTGCGTGTGCGTGTGCGTGTGCGTGCGTGCGTGCGTGCCTGCGTGCGTGTGCGTGTGCGTGTGTGTGTGCCAGTTGTGTTGTACCTGTTGTGCCAGTTGTGTTGTGCCTGTTGTGCCTGTTGTGCCTGTTGTGCCTGTTGTGCCTGTTGTGCTGTTGTGCCTGTTGTGCGTGTTGTGCGTGTTGTGCCTGTTGTGTCTGTTGTGTGTCAGTTGTGCCTGTTGTGTCAGTTGTGCCAGTTGTGCCTGTTGTGTCATTTGTGCCTGTTGTGCCTGTTGTGCCTGTTGTGCCTGTTGTGCCTGTTGTGCGTGTTGTGCGTGTTGTGCCTGTTGTGCTGTTGTGCCTGTTGTGCCTGTTGTGCCTGTTGTGCCTGTTGTGCGTGTTGTGCGTGTTGTGTGTTGTGCGTGTTGTGAAGGTATAAACAGTATGAAGGTATAAACAATAACGTATTCATCAACAGATTGGTGCTGGGGAGGAAATTGATGGGGCCAAATGAGTCTGTTTTTCACCCAATTTAATTGAAATTGTGCATAAAGGATCATAATGACATGAAGTTTGAAGTGATCAAGAGCATTAATCTCTCACCCCATTAAACAAAAAAAATTATTCTTAGAAGCAAAAAATTAGGGTTACCCACTATGTAATGATGTGTTAAATTTTCACTCGGCATAAGACTTTTTTCCTTTTTTCCCAATGACCTTGAAACACTAGGGTTATGATCCTCCTTCTCTCTTACGCATTCCTACCGAGATTGGAGACTATTGGGTCAACAATAACAGTGCTAATTAACTATAAATTTATAGCATGATTGTGTTGGGTTTTTAATTTTTAGCATTCAATTAAAACTGAACCGTTCTACTCTTTTGAAATTTGACTATGTCCATCAGTAGCCATAATGTGTGTTGTGCCTGTTGTGCGTGTTGTGTCAGTTGTGCCTGTTGTGCCAGTTGTGCCAGTTGTGCCAGTTGTGCCTGTTGTGTGTGTTGTGCGTGTTGTGCGTGTTGTGTGTGTTGTGTGCCTGTTGTGCCAGTTGTGCCAGTTGTGCGTTGTGTGTTGTGCGTGTTGTGCGTGTTGTGTGTGTTGTGCGTGTGCGTGTTGTGTGTGTTGTGTCAGTTGTGCCAGTTGTGCCTGTGCCTGTGTGCCAGTTGTGCCTGTTGTGTGTGTGTGTGCCTGTTGTGCCTGTTGTGCCAGTTGTGCCTGTTGTGCCAGTTGTGCCAGTTGTGCCAGTTGTGCCAGTTGTGCCAGTTGTGCCTGTTGTGCCTGTTGTGCCAGTTGTGCCAGTTGTGCCAGTGTTGTGCCTGTTGTGCCAGTTGTGCCAGTTGTGCCAGTGCCAGTTGTGCCTGTTGTGCCAGTTGTGCCTGTTGTGCCTGTTGTGCCAGTTGTGCCTGTTGTGCCTGTTGTGCCAGTTGTGTTGTGTTGTGTTGTGCCTGTTGTGCCAGTTGTGCCAGTTGTGCCTGTTGTGCCAGCCAGTTGTGCCAGTTGTGCCTGTTGTGCCTGTTGTGCCAGTTGTGCCAGTTGTGCCAGTTGTGTTGTGCCCAGTTGTGCCAGTTGTGTGCCTGTTGTGCCAGTTGTGCCTCTTGTGCCAGTTGTGTCTGTTGTGTCTGTTGTGCCAGTTGTGCCAGTTGTGCCAGTTGTGCCAGTGTTGTGCCTGTTGTGCCTGTTGTGCCAGTTGTGCCTGTTGTGCCTGTTGTGCCAGTTGTGCCAGTTGTGCCTGTTGTGCCAGTTGTGCCTGTTGTGCCAGTTGTGCCAGTTGTGCCAGTTGTGCCAGTTGTGCCAGTTGTGCCAGTTGTGCCAGTTGTGCCTGTTGTGCCAGTTGTGCCAGTTGTGCCATTTGTGCCATTTGTGCGTGTGCCAGTTGTGCGTTGTTACGGATTTCCAATTACGAGTCGCCCACTACTCAAACATCACCCGAAAATCGAAGTGAGCACACGAAGGAAGAAGAGGGAGACAGTTTGTATGTAAGCGTGTGTGTACGAGTTAATTCAGAATGCGTGTGTGCGTGCGCCTTAGAGAGAGCAGTAGGCCTGTGCGCGCGCAATGCGTGTGCACGTGAGGGGCGCTTAGTTATGGTAATTTGTTTATACGTGTGGCTGTGAGTGAGTGTCTTTTCCTTTTTCTTTTTCTTCTCTTTTCTATTACGTTTTCATTTTGTAGCACGTGCATCACAGTTTTTCTTCTTTCTTCGATTTCTCCGTGGTAGAAAGATTATGTTTGTCTGTTGAGTTTATTTCAACAGTTGAGAAGCTCGGAGTTTTAGTTTCTTGTCTTCAGTTCGGTATCGGCTCCTGTAGGGATCGCATCTCTGCAGTATTCAGGATCGCTCCTGGACAACTCCCTAGTTGTCGTCCTTTTCAAGAATCGTCGTTCGCTCGACGGGTACGGATCCTTGGCTGGAGGTGCCTATGCTGTATGGTCCTTCGGAGGTTCTGGGGTTAGGTCCTGGGGACGAGAGGCTTCGCTGACGCTCTGGCTGTTCCAGACCTGGTTTTTCTTCCTGTATATGATTATACGTTTCACGGGGCGTGTTGGGGAGTTGCATAGTTTTTGAATGCCCGGTTTGTTGCCAGTTTGCATAGGCTGTTCAGGGGCAGTTAAGTTTGTTTTTCCAGCTGCTTCTGGAAGGTGGAGGAACTAGGGTGGCGAACGGTAATATTGGTTTGTATTCATTTTATTCGGTTGCAGGGGAAGTCAGAGTTAAGTTATACTTGTTTCATTTATTTTCGTTTCATTCCTTTTGGTTTTCATTAGTCTTTGGTAGAGAAATTATTTCCCTTTCCCTTTGTATTTAATGTCTGCTCATGAAGGTTCCTGGGGTGGTCGTTGGCATCGTTGTTTCCGCGCCATCTGGTCGAGCTCTTATATGTTTTGTTTTGTCCTGTTTGTCTTCAGATTGCCGCCTGTTATTTTCAAGGCAGATACATTTGTGCATAGTATAGTTCGATGTGTTTGTGCAGATCCGTTGGTAACTCGGTATTTAATTTCACCTGCGGTTTACAAATGGTTTTCTTTGGTACACGATTAGTTTCGTTGTTGGGCGCTATTGTTTTGATTGTTTCTTTTAATTTTTGCTCATGTTTGATAATTTGTAGAGCGCTCATGAGAATTGTGAACTGTTGTCATTTTAGTCTAGTCATTGGTAGTTCCTTTCGCCACGGGTCTGGGTGAGCGCATCGTGTTTGGTGCGATTATTTGGATTCTGGGACAATCATTGTGTGGTGTTCATTCGCTCGATTGGGATGAGCTAATTTATTTATTGTTTTGCAGAATCGATGCTCGAACGGGCATCTTGATTTTTCTTCTTGAAGTATATATGGATATGTATTGAAGATGTATTGCCTTGCGCTTCCAAAGGGGGTGCATGCAGTGACACTTGTGGCTATTTCCCTCCTTTTTTCCGTGATTGCCTCTGAAAGGTTTTGTTTAAATGGATAGGTGATTGTTGTCTCTTGTAATGTATTCTCTTTCATTAGTGTGGTTGTAAAGGACAGCCATCGAGTGTTCTAAATTTAAAGTTTTCAAAATTTGTTAAATTTGTCAAAAGGGCACTTTAAGCGCTTCTTACCCCAAAGCCCCTATCCCTGGGAAGCTGCCACTTGCTGTCGTTGCTGGCGAAGCTATTAACTTTGATACTGATATACTGCGGGTCCAGGCCTGCATTTTCCGTGCTTTTGAGCACAGGTTTGATGACCTGCAGGAGTCCAGCAGTGGAGACTCGCGGATGTTGGAGCTGGTCAGCAGACGTGCCTTCCTGCTGTCTTTCACTCTGTGGAGGGTGGAGTCGTACCACAAGGGGAGGAACTCCGCAACGTCGCCAACTCGGGCGACCAAATCGGAGTCGGGTCGCAAGGAGAGGAACTCCGCAACGTCGACAGATCCGGTGAACTCTAAAGTTGAGCATTAATCTTTTAGCTCATCGTCAAGGAAAGAAGGGAAAAGGGAGAGGGGTTAAAGTGGTGTTTTGAAGGGTTCGTTTTGTTCTTTGTATGTGGGTTTTCCTTTGTTGTCATTAATTTGAAGGCGTTTCAGAAGAAAAGCGATGGCTGTTCTATCACATGCGTTGTATTTTAGTTTACTTTAATTGAACAATTGTGAAGGGAAAGACTCAGTTTTGTTTGGTTTACAGTCTTCTCTGTCTTGTTTAGCAAGTTATTTCGGCCTGAGGACTTTTCCCTGGCCGATTGTATTTGATTCTTTGGCCTTTCGGTCAAGGAGAACCTTGAACTGGCAGGGAAAAGAACGCGTGCCTCATAGTAGGTCAGGACCTAGACCGTTTTCGTTTTCAATAAGTGTTTATATATATTGTTATATTATATTGTGTTTTGTTTTACTTCTTTGCCAAATAGTGAAACATCCCTTTTGGGAAAAGTTCTCTTCATTTGTGTTTTTTCTGGTATGTGTGTGGGTGTGTTGGCGTTTGCATCTCTACTCTGATTACCTGCACTGTACCCATCCCTGTATTCCGGATTACCTTGCGTAAAACTGCAGGTAAACCGTGACATGTAGATGCTCTACGTATGTGTGTAGATGCCCTACGTATATGTGTAGATGCTCTACGTATATGTGTAGATGCTCTACGTATATGTGTAGATGCCCTACGTATATGTGTAGATGCTCTACGTATGTGTGTAGATGCCCTACGTATATGTGTATATGCTCTACGTATGTGTGTAGATGCTCTACGTATATGTGTAGATGCTCTATGTATGTGTGTAGATGCCCTACGTATATGTGTAGATGCTCTACGTATGTGTGTAGATGCTCTACGTATATGTGTAGATGCCCTACGTATGTGTGTAGATGCCCTACGTATATGTGTAGATGCTCTACGTATGTGTGTACATGCCCTACGTATGTGTGTAGATGCCCTACGTATGTGTGTAGATGCTCTACGTATATGTGTAGATGCTCTACGTATATGTGTAGATGCCCTACGTATATGTGTAGATGCCCTACGTATGTGTGTAGATGCCCTACGTATATGTGTAGATGCTCTACGTATGTGTGTAGATGCTCTACGTATGTGTACATGCCCTACGTATGTGTGTAGATGCTCTACGTATGTGTGTAGATGCGCTACGTATATGTGTACATGCTCTACGTATATGTGTACATGCTCTACGTATATGTGTAGATGCCCTACGTATGTGTGTAGATGCTCTACGTATATGTGTAGATGCTCTACGTATATGTGTAGATGCCCTACGTATGTGTGTAGACGCCCTACGTATGTGTGGATGCCCTACGTATGTGTGTAGATGCCCTACGTATATGTGTACATGCCATACGTATGTGTGTAGATGCTCTACGTATGTGTGTAGATGCCGTACGTATGTGTGTAGATGCTCTACGTATGTGTGTAGATGCCCTACGTATATGTGTAGATGCCCTACGTATATGTGTAGATGCGATACGTATGTGTGTAGATGCCCTATGTATGTGTGTAGATGCTCTACGTATATGGAATACAAATCTGCTGTTGTTTGTCCCCTGCTCAAAAAAACATCCCTTGATCCAAATTCACTGAAACATTACAGACCTGTCTCAAATCTTCCCTTCCTTGCAAAAGTTCTTGAGAGAATCGTACTTGCTCAGCTTTCTGCTCATCTTACGCAGAACAATTTGATTGACCCCCACCAGTCTGCTTACAGGGCTGGTCACAGCACAGAGACTGCACTCCTGAAAGTTGTAAATGATCTTCTTCTCGCCCTTGATGACAGTCTCTCTTCTATCCCTTTTAGACCTTTCCGCGGCATTTGACACCATCGATCACGATATTCTGCTTTCTAGACTCCAAACTTCATTTGGCATTCAGGGCACAGTTCTTACCTGGCTAAAATCTTATCTCAATGATCGTTTCCAGACGGTTGTTGTCAATGGTCTGTCTTAGTCTACAACGCCTCTCACCTGCGGGGTTCCACAAGGCTCTGTCCTTGGGCCTGTACTGTTCGCTATGTACGTCAGACCTGTGTCTGACGTTATTGACCAGCACTCCTTGTCGCATGAGAGCTTCGCTGACGACACTCAAATGTACAAGTCAAGCACTATATCTGAACTCACAGATGCAGTTAAATTCAAAACTGTTTCCATGATTTAAAACAATGGATGTCTATGAATAAGCTGCAGCTTAATGACGACAAAACAGAACTTCTGCTCATTGCCCCTCCCAATCTCCAAAACCACCCCTCTCTTCCTTCTTCTGTCAACATTGGGCGTTCTGATATTTCGTTCTCATCACAGGCTCGTAACCTTGGCGTGACTTTTGATTCCACCATTTCCTTCAAGCAACATGTTTCAAATGTCTGTAGGGCAGCATATCTGGAAATACGCAAGATCAGCTCGATTAGACACTTTCTTTCCACTGAAGCCACAAAAACTCTGGTCTGTTCGTTAGTTCTCTCAAGGCTGGATTACTGCAACAGTCTCTTGGCTGGCTCACCAAAGTACCTTCTGGACAAGCTCCAGAAGGTCCAGAATAGTGCCGCCAGACTTGTCTGCAGAACATCTAGACGTCAACATGTCACTCCTCTGTTGCAGTCCCTCCACTGGCTCCCGGTTCAGAGTCGCATTGACTATAAGCTGGCTTCCATCTGTTTCTCTTCTGTCTCTGGTACTGGACCACAATATCTTTCTGACATTCTACACATCTACACCCCATCCCGTCAACTTCGTTCTTCTGCTGACACTCGTCTCTTCCGTGTTCCTTCTGTCAGAACAAAGTCCTTCGGTCAACGTTCTTTCTCCTTTCAGGGACCAACTGTCTGGAATACACTTCCCATCAATATCAGACACTTACCTTCAACTTCTTCCTTCAAGTCTGCTGTGAAGACGCACTTTTTTCAACGATCATAATTCTTCCCCCACCAATCCGCTCCTCTCCACCCCCTTGTACTCAGTTTCCGTGAAATGATGAAGTGGCTGTCACATGGCGTGCTCGCGTGTGTGTGCGTGTGCGTGTGCGTGTGCGTGCGTGTGCGTGCGCGTGCGCGTGTGCGTGTGCGTGTGCGTGTGCGTGCGCGCGCGCGCGCGCGCGCGCGCGCGCGTGTGTGTGTGTGTGTGTGTGTTTCTGTAAGTTGTGTACCTTTTTCAAGATATGCGTTTTTGTTCATTTGTATGTATGTACTTTTCTATATTCTACTCATGTACAATTTATGTATGTTCGTCATGTTCTATAAGATAATTATATTCTATGCTGTATTTGTATTAAATATGTAAAGCGCTTAGAGCCCTAAATCAGAGAATAGGCGCTATATAAATAATCATTATTATATTATATGTGTAGATGCCCTACGTATATGTGTAGATGCTCTACGTATGTGTGTAGATGCTCTACGTATATGTGTAGATGCTCTACGTATGTATGTACATGCTCTACTTATATGTGTAGATGCTCTACGTATATGTGTAGATGCCCTACGTATATGTGTAGATGCTCTACGTATATGTGTAGATGCCCTACGTATGTGTGTTGTTACGAGTTGGCGCTTGCCACCGTTTGTACCTAGCGCTATAGACTAGGAAACCGCAGCTCGTCTGAGTCAAAGCTGGGTTCCCCCTCTTCAACTTGAAATTGCTTAGTGTATGTGTGAGTCCGTGTGCGCATGTGTGCGAGTGTGGAAGGTTGCGCGCTCAATTTAATCTTATTGTGTTATGGAGCGCAAGAATCCCGTGCTCTGTTGATGAAGTTTCCGTGTGTGCGTGCGCGCGTGTCCATACATAAGTGAGGATGAAAGGAGGGTGGCTGTTGTAGTATGCTTGTGTGTATGTGTGATCGTGGATGTCGTTCGATGTCCTTCTTGGAGATTTTTGGTGAGCTGTTTTGTTCGAGCCCGGTCGGATATTTGGAAGAATAGTTTTAGTTTTAGTTTTAGGCTTGCATTGGCTCAGCTTATAGTTCGGACTTACTTGCTGCTTTTGGTTTAGCAAGTAAGTTTAGTAGTTGTTCCTCCGGTTTCGTGTGTAGGCCTTTTGGGTTCGTTTTGCCTAATTTCTGTTCCTATGATTTTTGTTAATCTCTAGAGTTTGTTGAACCCCAAATTATATTATATTTGTTTGGCGAGATATTTGGTTTGGTTTGTCCTGTCATGTCGGCAGTTGGGTGCTGCTGTATTTTTAGTTTAGTTTTTCCAGTAATTGTTTGTAATTAAATTTGTACTAAATTTTAATAGTGATTTTTAATAATTAACTTGGTTCCTCCTTGTCGCCTTAGGTTGTATGTTTGGGCGAAGCATAGCGCTTGAGGCCTCGGTATTTGTGAAGTATGGTGCTCCAAGTAGAGATAACGTGTTATGGGGCGCCATTTTGATAATTTTGATTATGAGGCGAGCTCGTGTCCTTGGAGCATTGCCATTCTAACCATGAATTTGTATTGCAGGTGGCGCTTTGTGATTTGACGTTTTGTTTTTGCTCAATACCGGGTATTGTGCCACCTTCCATTCTGAGTTTCAAAACTAGAAGAATTAAGTTGTTTTGCTTACCTTGCTTTCAAGAAATCTTATAAATTGATTAAGAAGTTTTAATCCTATTTTATTCCCGATTTTACATTGTAAAAGGGTCAGCTGTT
>JAGGCT020002665.1:0-24454 GCA_017654935.2 Phymorhynchus buccinoides | reverse complement strand
AAAGAGGTAAGTTTATTAGGCTTATCCATCCCACTAATTTCTGTATTGTATGGGTGCTTTTGTTTGTCCAAACGTCAAGTACCTAGGTTCCTTCATATCAGATGAATAGTCAAAACCTGATTTGTTTTGCAAAAGTAGCACAGACAGCAGCTACGATAGCAGAACCCAACTCTATCTAGAGAGACAATACCATTAGTCTGAGCATGTGCACCAATTCCAATCTGATGTATTCTCTGGTTCTGTCCATTTTTCTACGTATTCAGAAAACTTGGACCCCTTTAGCAGAGATCCCGAAAATTATCATTGATACAGAGTTTGATGCTTCAAGAAGATGTCAGGCATCTACTGCACTAACCGGAATATGACCAATTAGGATGCATACAAAATTTCATTAAGCAATGGGAGCTCATAACGATCTCATGACAGTTGTCAAAAAGAGGAAGTTAAAACGCTACGGCCATGTCTTCTGCTCATCAGACATTGCGAAAGATATCTTGCGAGAAGCAATGCATGGTTTACTACCTTGGCTTTTTTTACCACCTTGGCTTAAGGTTGTGTCAGACCAATTCACATAGGCTAGAACACCAAGGCTACATCAAAATGTTGTTATGCTGTGCATAGTTATGCGGGCATTGTCTTTAGCCATGACAAGCTCCTAGCATAACATAATCAGTCTCCAAAATCCCCCGAGGACAGAGAGTGGCTGGTCACGTGGAGGGGTAATCACACCCCTATCTGATGCATTTGTACTGTAGTGTTCCTGTGCTTCGGCTGTTGGGATGATCTCTGGAGTCTTTTAGCCATTGTACATCAACAACAACAACAATAGTAATGCAATGTTTTTAGACAAGCAAGGCAGAAAACAACATTGGAAGACAACGTGAATGGGCAGACATGAAACTTACAATGTCCCTAAGAGCTGCAGAAAACAGAGGAAGGTGGAGAATAGCGGCCATGACTTCTGTTAATTGTTGCAGCTGATCTGGATTGTTTTCAGATGCAGACTACTAACTTATTGATCTGCTCTCCTGGCCTCACTATTTATATATTTGATTAATCTATTCTGTATTCTGCAAATTCATGGGTGCAATTACACAAAATGAAAACAATCCTGAAACTGAAGCCAAAATTGGTTTATGAAGGTAATTTTAGTTTGCTTTTTTCCAACATTTATACAAATGCTTATTTTAAAGTGTTTGAAAAATACAGAAGACACACAAAGATCTTGTTTGACAAATTTTAAAAAAGGAACTTCCTTTTCTGGTAAAATTCAAAAACAGGAAATCCTTGTATACCAGGAAAAGTTGCACCCATATGCAATTTAGCACAACGTTAAAGAGACAATGAACGGCGCGCAGACCATGCAAAAGCAAATATTCGACTTTTCATGTGCTCAATGATGGCTATTTTTGTGACGATTGTATATTCATGTTTCTGTAAATGGAAAACTACTCTCAAGATTGTTGTAAAAAAATCATTATTATTTTTGCCCTAGTAATCACCGAGAGTTATTGTTGTTGTTGTTTTGATGGAGCTGTAGACTGACTGAAAGCTTTGTAATTATTACACGATGGAGGCATTCGTTTTTGTAATCTAACTCTCATTTGTTTCGCGCGTTTTCAAATACTGGTTACATTTGTTATTGATGGTCTCTCGTTATCAGGAACTAGGCAGGAACTAGGCAAACGTCTCACAGTAACGGTCAACATTCTGTCCAGGGTCAGTGACCAGTCCAGGATGGGATGGCGTGACATCTTATCACTTTTCTCTGGACACTTGGGCCATTGTGACCATCCCTGCCATTCATTGCATTATTGTGAGCATGCAACAGATGGATTTTCCCCAATGCAGCCTAAATCTGTATGCATATCAGAACTCTACATCTCCTATCGGCTCGTTCTGTTCTGGAAGACTTCCAAGGCCAGAACTCTTTGATCTAAGCAACAGGGTTATGTACGTCCATTTTGCGATGGAGTTTCGCAAGCGGTATTCCCAATATAAAAGACCCATGTTTGGCTTTAAACTCAGCTTCTCCTTCCACCCCAACTCTTCACGTCCTCAGCAAGACCTTAAGGGCCTGTGGAATTGTTCTGTCCCTCTGTGGAAAACTATAAAACACCACTTTCCATGCAATAAGCAGCCAGACTGTTTGGGAGGGGAGGATGAAGGACATTGCCCCTATACCAGTGATTATTGTGGAGTGGGACATATTACATATAAAGATCGTTGTTTTATCTTAAAACCTTTTCGAAGGAGATTCCGAAATATAAACATCAGACAGAAAGTATCTTGGGAGGAAGCTGAAGATTTATGTCAGCGCCATAAAGCACATCTGCTTGTTTTTGAGACTTACAAGCATTTCGATCACTTACAAAACGTCTTTCAGCTTCAACGATATGAAAACATCTTTATCGGGTTGAAAGATTCTGGAATCATTGAGCCATACTTGTAAGAAAATATATTTTATTTTAATTGTGTTAGGCTACACGTTAGGAACCATGGTCGTTCAGGTGCATGACTTCATTAAAGACATTCGCGCCCGATCGCACAGCTGGTTTTACCAAATGTATTAAAAGGACAGCCATAAGCGATGTTGGAAGGGAACGTACTAAATGTGAGAATGTTCGGTTTGTAGCTGTCAAATTTTCCCCATGGGGAGTCTTTCGTAAAAAAATAGTTCCCCCACCTTCTGGAAGTTCTGTGCTTGTAACTTCCTCTAATCTGCCACTCTGCTTTTGACTCTGCCTTTTTCCTTTGCTTTCTATCATCTACTATCTTTCTGACTTATTGGCCCATTCTCCTGCCTTTTAAAAAAATCTTCAAAATGTT
The DNA here is from genome assembly GCA_017654935.2 of Phymorhynchus buccinoides. Classification (NCBI taxonomy): domain Eukaryota; kingdom Metazoa; phylum Mollusca; class Gastropoda; order Neogastropoda; family Raphitomidae; genus Phymorhynchus; species Phymorhynchus buccinoides. The sequence continues at coordinate 21,625 of JAGGCT020002665.1, read as the reverse complement.
TTTTCTCCTTTGAGCTCCTCCCAAATTGGAATGTGTCATCTGTGTGCAGCGGGGAGACCAGTGAAAACTGAAAACCTGACACATATATACCTTACCGATTATGGCCATATATGACCTGGGAACGCAGAAGAAGAAGAAGAAGAAGAAGCTGTCAAATTTGCATTTTTTACACACACTCACACACACACACACACACACACACACACACACACACACACACACACACACACACACACACACACATTGTTTAATATTTTAATTTCTGATCTACCCAAATGCCTTTCTAAAGATAGCGAATTAGCACATTTTGCTGACGATATATGCCTATGGATGAAAGTAGTAATGAAAAGAAATACCATTTTAACAACTGCCCTTGTACGCTCAAGACTATCATTATGCTCAAGAGGTATTTTTTAATGCACCCTAATACCTTTTGAATAAACTTCAGAGCACTGATTGCAAAGCTTACAAAATTGCTCTTGGGGGTTCTATGTTCCCACACATACATCTAACTTAGGGACATATAGCGAAGTGGGAGTTTTACCGCTCACACAACTTCGAAAAGTCTCTGCTTCAAAATTCGTTTTGAAAAGTTTTTCGCAAAACAATTTTTGTGCAGAAGAGGTATGTCTAAAATCAGAAAAGGATTTTGGAAAACGTACACAAAATATACAATCCACAACATCTATTTATTCGCTTTCCTCGGATCTTCTAAGAGATGAAAAAATAGATAAAAATAACATTGCTAAAACCCCACATTTTCACCTATATCAAAATGGGAGCAATCAAAAGCTATTTTTGACATTGACTACACTCATTTATCTAAAAAAGATTATCCAAATATTTTGAGAACTATTGTATGCACCCACTTAGAGAATAATTACAACTACCACTTTAATATATTCACAGATGGTTCAGTATTAGAAGATAATAACACGGGAGCAGCTTTCATAATTCCTAGCTTAAAGGTAGAAAAGTTGTTTTATCTTGGTAAAAAGTTATCTATATATAGCGCTGAATTACTTGCTATACATAAGTCCGTGGATTTCATTTTAAATTTTCCTATAAATAATAGCCAAGTCTTAATATGTGCTGACTTTAAAGCAGCACTGTATGCTATTCGTATCTCCCAATTCATGTATACGACTTGACATGATACTTGAAATTAATCATATAATACACCTTCTTTCCATGAAAGGCATTTCTGTTACTTTTCGTTGGGTGCCTTCTCATTGTGGAATATCACGAAATGAACGGGTAGACCAAGCTGCAGAAAAGGCAGCTAAAAATCGTAACAACGCAGTCTCAATTATTGTTCCCTTAGATCTGATAGAATGTTTCTCAATTATAAACAAAACATCTCATGAAAATGGTAAAACTTTATTGATGAACTCAGATGTTCAGTATTATCATAACTGTATTACATATAATAACAGAGACAATGAAAAACACCACATAAACCTGTTACTTTCTCGTCCAGAGAGATTTAAAGTTTAATCCATAGACTTCGTTTGAATTCATTTAAAACAAAATATTGTCATGTTAAATGTATGTGTGGTGAATCTATTGGTGTCAGTCATTTACTGACTCACTGTCAAAGAGCAAGAGAGCCCTTTATGAAATCGGGTATTGACTGCTTTAGATGGATCTACTCCATTAACACTATCCTGTACATTAAATGATTACTTTGTCCTTGATTCCATTTGTAAATGTTTATTAAGTTGTTCAATTAGTATTTATCTTTAACCTTGTTCATTATTGGTTATATTCTTTAAATGAAGATAAACTTTATTTAATGGGGTGGGGTGGGGTGGGGTGTCATGATTACATCACTAACTTAATACTTATTATATTCTTACATATTCTCACTTACAGACACATCTACTCACAACTCAACCACACCAAAAACACACAGCAATATAATTTTGTCTGAATCACTTTTAGTGGAAGGACGTTACACTGAAGAACACACACACACACACACACACACACACACATACACACACACACACACACACACACACACACACACACAGCACACACACACACACACACACACACACACACACACACACACACACACACACACACTGAAAAACATCATTACAACGTAATAATCTTTATAAATCTAGTTTCTTGTACTCAGGCTGCATACGGTGTGGAACAATTTTTCTTTTAATTTAAAATCGTGTGTATCAAGACAGACATTTATGAAAGCACTTAAAGTGTCATATGTTAGAAACCCTATGAATTAGTCTCTAACTTTAGAAATTTAGCACCTATTCTGTCAGAACATGTCCTTTTGATTTTTACTTTACAAGTTTTATACTTTGATTGTTCTTAGCTTTGTTCCATTCTGTCTAGGACATTTGTTAATATGGGTGATGGGGAGAAATGAAATGGAGAAGGGACAATCTCTTTCACTTCAATATCCCATTCATTCTCTCTCTCTCTCTCTCTCTCTCTCTCTCTCTCTCTCTCTCTCATCTCTCTCTCTCTCTCTCAGCTCTCTCTCTCTCTCTCTCTCTCTCTCTCAATAGAGTTATTTCAATGCGTTATATTATTAGGCTAATGTTTAGTACGTTTGGAATGTTTTGTTTTGCATGTTGAGTTATTTTTCGAGTTGCTTTCGTGTTACTTTTCATTCTGAGGACATGTTCACAAACAACCCTCTTCTACTCCTTTACAACAGTGGCGTACGTTAATACTATCCCGACGTAGCTGTGCCAGAGAAACACTTCCCGTCGAACGGGCACCCACAGCTGCTGCCTGTTCCCTGAAAAACAGCTGTCAAGCTTACTCCTTTATCCTCAATAAAGATCATTTTGACTTGACTTGACTTGACTTGACACACACACACACGTACACACACGCACACTAAAAGTGTATTACAGTTATTCAAATTTACGTTAATTCTGTTGTGTTCTATTTTTTTCATGCACTTTGGCTGAAATTTGTAGAAACATTTCAAGGCACCTATTTTAAGCTGACTTTTCAATATTCAATGTTAAGTTTCAGGTTTCAAGTTTCAGTTTCGGCCGAAATATGGCCAAACAATGGCTGAATCGCGCCAAATTTCAGCCTTAACTGAAATAGGACAGAGAAATGCGCATATTTCTCTCTCTCTCTCTCTCTCTCCCCCTCTCTCTCTCTCTCTCTCTCCTCTCTCTCTCTCTCTCTCTCTCTCTCTCTCTCTCTCTCTCTCTATTTATTAGCTGCCCATACAAATTTAGGAAACACTTTCAAAGTACACATGTTTTCGTACTTTGCTTGTAGCGTCAAAACGCTTCGCGTCTGGACCTTAAAACTTGGCAGTTACATACACAAGAGACAGTCATGGCCTTACAGTGAAAGCAAACATGTTTCGTGATCGCCATTGGTTTCTATGGCAACGTGACAGTGTGCTGCTTAGAAGTGTGTGGTTTTTCCCTTGCATATTTGCACACCTGCTCACAAATGTAATATTATCGTTATAGGAAGAGTACTGTTACTTTGTTCCCACGTCAGGGCAGAGTGGAGGGGGAATCCATTCATGTTTGCTTTAATGGCAAACATAAGCCCTCTAGTTGTTATTAATAGTATTAGTTTCATCATCATCATCATCATCATTGTTGCTGTTTTTATTATTATCATTATTAGGATTCTCCATAACGGGAATACTATTGCATATGTAAGAGGGTTGTTTGTTCCTTTCCGTTTTTTGTTTGTCCGATTGGGCTGAAATTTTCAGAAAAGTTACGGGGCACTAAGGAATAGCGAATTTCACAATATTAAACGATTTTGACAATAATTCGGCAAAATCAGCGAAATTTCAATCTTGAATATCTAAAAACCAACAACGTTGGGACCAAATGCTTTCATATTTTCAGTATTCACTAGAAAATAATTTCAAACACTCCCGGTATATTTAGGAACTAGAAGTACCAACCGGAAGTGCTCTGGCTGGAGACCTGCAGGTATGTTAACGGAATAGCCAAAACAGGAAATGACGTCACAAAAATAACAATTGGATGTTATTGCCCTTATGTTGGCCTACGTCTGAAAGGAGTTTGTTGATGATAATGTTAAACAGTTTGGAAGTTATTCAAAATGGACAAATTTTAATATCGAATAACTTGCAAACGGCTGTTTGAGGGAGAAATCCTGTCATGTTTGCTTTCAAAGGTAAACATAAGCCATCTCAAGTTAGGATTCTCCCCTTTAGGGAGAATACTATTGCATTTGTAAGAAAAACAAATTTCTCCCCCACCCTCCTTTTTGTTCGATTTGGATGACATTTGCAGAACAGTTGCAGGACCCTGTGGGTATATAACATTTGAAATATTTAATGATTTCGACGAATTTTCGGCAAATTATGTCTGAAACCGCCAAATCGGCGAAATTTGAATCTTGAATATTTCAAAATCGACTGAAACGAATTTGTTCATATTTTCCGTATTTACTTAGAAATAGATTTACAACATTTCCGGTATAAAACCGAACCGGCAATGCGAAGCAGAAGTGCTCTAGCTGGGAACTTGCAGCTTTCATTTGGCTCTTATGTGGGCCCAGGTCAGAAAGGAGTTTGGTGATGATATATTAAATAGTTTGGGAGTTATTCAAATTTATGTAAATTGGGTTGTCACTTACACTTATTTCCATGTATGGATATTTCTGTTTTTCATCCGATTTCGCTGAAAATTTCAGGAAAATGCTATATTTCCAATATTAAACCTATTAGCCCCAAACTGGGCTGAAATATGGCCAAAAATAGCCCAAATAGGCAATTTATGGCCGAAAATCCCCCAAATCGGCGACATTTCAATCTTGAATATCTCAAAAACGGCTGAACGGAATAGGTTCATATTTTCAGCATATACTTAAACATAGATTGCCAACATTTCCCTTATAAAACCGAACCAGAAGTACGAACCGAAAGTGCTCCAGCTAGGAACGTGCAGCTTTCATTTGGCTCAAGAACTAGCCAAAACCGGAATTGACGTAAAAACACAAAGTACTGGATATTGTAGCTCCTATTTTGGCCCAGGTCCGAAAGGAGTCTGGTGATGATATGCTAAATAGTTTGGAAGGCATTCATTTTTATGTAAATTTGGTTGTGTCACTTTCACTTATTCCAATTCATGGGATTTATTTTTCATCCGATTTCGCTGAATATGTAGGAAAATTGACGGACACTATGCGCATACTACATTTTCAATATTAAACCAATTGGCCAAAAATTTGGTCAAAATATTGCAAAAAATGGCAAATGTTGGCAACATTTAATCTTGAATAACTCGAAAACGTCTGTACGGAATACTTTTATATTTTCAGTATTTTTTAAAAAGTAACATTGCAATGCTGTCATCAAAAATGTGAACCGGAAGTGGGAATGGCCAAATTTAAATATTGAATATCTTGCATATGGCTGTTTAGGGGATATTCCTGTCATGTTTGCTCTCAAAGGCAAACATTAGCCCTCTAGTTATTATTATTATCTTTAGGATTCTCCACAAGGAGAATACTATTGCATTTGAGTTTTTTGTTTTTGTTTTTGTGTCTTTTTCTTATTCTTCCTCATTTCTTATCCAATTGGGCTGAAATTTTCAGGAAAGTTACAGGGCACAAACCGGATAGGAACGTTCGGAAATAATTAAGGGGAGTAATTTTCTGGTGTGTTATCTTGTCCAATTCAATCGGTCAAACAGGGGAAGGCTCTACCATCAGCTCTCGTAAGCCTATCGACTTGTGTGTTTGAGCAGATATACAGCACTTATATATGCGTCATTCTAAAAAAAATGTCATTTATATTTTTACGTCACATTTTGCAAGTTTTATCAGTTTGTGGCCACTGGCCACCCCTTGTTTTCCAAAAAAATGTTTGCAAGTCGCCGACTTGCATCCTGCGGTTTCAAAGCTTCGACGCCATTGTTGCATTGTTGCTATGATTTGACCGAATATTTGCAAAACAACTCAAATATCCACGAGATGCTCTGCAGAAATTTTTTTTCCAAAAATCGTCTATTGCGACTTTAGTAAAATTTTAACCGATAATTCGATATTTTGCCGAAAAAACACGAATTCGGCGAACATCTTCAATATCTCGAAAACGGCTGGACCAAATGCATTGATATTTTGAGTATTCACTAGAAGTTAATTTCCAACACTTCCAGTATATTTCCGAACCGGAAGTACCAACCCGAAGTGCTCTGGCTGGGAATCTGCAGGTAAATTTGTGTTCACTGAATAGCCAAAACCGGAGACGTCCCAAAAATAACTATTGGATGATATATAGCCCTTCTGCTGGCCCACGTCTGAAAAGGAGTTTGTTGATGATAATATGTTGAATAGTTTGGAAGTTATTCTTGTAAATTGGGTTGACAAATTCATCCTTTTCCATTTGTGGGATTTCTTGGCTAAACCGATTTTGCTGAAATTTACACGAAAGTTGGAGGACACTATTCTAATGCCATATTTACAATATTAAACCGATTGGCGAGATTTTGGCAGATGGCCAAAACATTGCCAAATTTTAAACTTGAATATCTGTTGACTGAATGGATTCATATTTTCAGTATTTATTAAAGAGCAGCTTTGCAACACTTCCCTTATAAACCCAAACCGGAAGTACCAACCGGAAGTGGGGACATAGATGACCAAATTTGGCCAAATTTTAATATTGAATAACTTGCAAACGGCTGTTTGAGGGGAGAATCCTGTCATGTTTGCTCTCAAAGGCAAACATAAGCCCTCTAGTTAATACTATTGTTATTGTAAGAATTCCTCTTCTTCTTCTTTGTTTCTTGCAGTTATTTTTGCCCCCCCCCCCAAGTCTTGGGTCTGATTTGGCTTTAAATTTCAAGAAACTGGCGGGGTATTAAGGGATATACTTTTCGCCGAAAATTCGGCGAAACATTGTCAAAAACCGCAAAATCGGCTACTTTTAATCGTAGAATATATCGAAAACGGCTGGCCCGAATGCATTCATATTTTTGTATTGACTAGAAAGTTAATTTCCAACACTTACGGTATTTTTCCGAACCAGAATACCAACTGCAAATGCATGGCTGGGAACCTGCAGGTAAATTTCAGTTATTTGACCAGGACTTGACGTCACAAAACCTCTTTTCTTGCATGTCCTTTGGGTCATTTCAGGTCGAAAATTTCTTGCTTGATGATATGTTAAGTGCATGTTGGAATTATTCAAATTTATGTAAATAGGTTGCAGATTTGTTTTCCATTGCCACCTTTTCTTGTTTTTCACAAGGTGGACCAGCTGACGGATACAGTTTGGTTTTGCAAGAAACACAAAAGATGACTGCTAAGACAGCCTTGATGAACACTTCTGCCATTACAAACCTTGTGGTTCTTCAGTCTATTTTGAGTGCAAAAATAAAGAGGCTTGTATTGTGAGGGATTTCATGCTAAGGATAGAAAAACTCAGGAAACAAAAAAAGAATTTGACTTTGTTACCTTCAACAAGGAACAAACGCCATTTGACGGTTTGATTTCTACAACCACCAGAGTCAAGTGAGTGTTGCGATCTCTGTAAAGCGCTTTTACTGGTGATCTTGACGTGTTTCTTGCAAACAACTCATCCTTCAAGGTGTCCCTTTAAACGATTTTGCTGAAATTTACACGAAAGTTGGAGGACACTATTCTATTGCCATATTTATATATTAAAGTGATTGGCGAGATTTTGGCAAAAATATTGCCAAAAATTGCAACATGTTGCCAAATTCTAAACTTAATCCGCTTGACTGAATTGAATAATATTTTCAATATTTATTAAAGAGCAGATTTGCAACACTTCTGCTACATATCAAACCGGAAGTGGCGACATTCCTGACGCGGCTATGGCCAAAGTTTAACATTGAATAACTTGCAAATGGCTGTTTGAGGGGAGAATATGTCATGTTTGTCCAAAAAAAGATAAGCCCTCTAGTTTTATCATTGTTAATTGTCGTTTCCGTCATTGTATTGCTGCACGCATAGAAACCGTGGGACTACTGGAAGGTACCATTCACCGGCAGTGGCAGTGTCCGCAGATCGCTGTCAGTGTTTCTATCTACAATTGGCTCATGCGCACACAGTGCCTAAAATGCTTCACGAAAAAGCGATTTTGTATGCGAACACGTGCCATGCATATGATAGAATTTCGCAATAGCATCTTAAAGCTCCAGTCATTTCAGTCATTTGACCAGGACTTGCTTTACAACACCTCTTTTCTTGCATGTCCTTTGGGTCATTTCACTCGTACATTTCTTGCTTGTGATATCCGAAGTGCATGTTGGAATCAGGGGACTAACTGCAGAGCACCACTTCCACCCTCATTCGTGTGTCCAAACTGGAACAGATACCTTCCTCTTTGGTGTGCGACCACAACGCTGTGTTCCTGCAGCAGTGAGGCTCGGCCATCATACTGTGCGACTTCACCCAGTTGCTGCAAAAACAATCAGGTAACACGAAATTACCAGGGCCAACCATATCATCAAAACATGAAACAAAAAGAACACATTTTTTGTTATGAACTGGATAGACGCGTCACCATCCGAGAAGATGTGCCACAATCACCACGAGTTGTTGAATGCACAGCAGGAGGAGTACTACATCATACTACTACAGCAAGACATTCGCCGTCTGATCGAGTCCCATGCTACTACTACTCCCAGGCACTTGTTGCTGTTACTACTACGGTACTACACCCTACTGTGATTGCTACTACTACTACTACTACTACTACTACTGGATGTCAACTGACTGAATGATTTGATGATGACACGATGAACTCTCCATACATTGAAACAGCTATCACCATGTCAAATTTCAAAATATTTTTCTTTTTTCATTGTGTGATTTTCTGTTAAGTGTTCCCAATTAAGATGAAACTTTGACTAGCGGCTACAAGTTATGCGTCATTTTTTTTGAAACCAGCAGTCAAAAGGGAGTAAATCTATGTCATTTCGTCAAGAGCACTTACCAGAGGAGACACTGCACTGCTGCTCAGCCACTTCGGTGGAGTTCAGTTGAGCCCTGTTCTGATCTAAGCCTCGCACTGACAATAATAATGTGTTAGTTGTGGAACTAACGTGAATGAGGTCCTTCGCCGAGGGCGCCACCACGTCCGTCCATCACGAGCTCCCCAGAACTTACTGATCCCGTTGACTTCGACCCGAACACACTATATTACAGTGAATAATATAGGTCGGACTGGTTATCGAAACTGAGGTCAATATGAGGGCATGGCATGGCAGACCAAGAAATATGATTTTTTAAATTATGATTATTGACAAGATGAGGATGGTTATGATAAAGACGATGTTATGTACTTGCATTTTAGTCTGAAACTGTCTCACAGGGCTGTATTCTTCGCTTCCCTTCATGATGATATCCAGGTGTTGAGCAGACCCGAGAAATACAGACCACAGTACACTAATTCCCCTCATTCTAGCTCCTGTCAGTTTTCCACAGAGAGCTATTTGTTTCAAGTTATTTCTTTTAACAGAGGCAAATATTCTTATCATTAAATCAATGATCAAAATCTGGTTAGGGATAGGAAAATACCTTACCAGTGGCATACCACTATGAAACAATGTAAGCCTAATGGATAAAACACTTTAAATTGGTTTATGCTGGTGACGAGAGTTAGCAAAAGGCGTGAACTGAACGCAGCTGAGAAAAGCTACTGTGAGACACCTGCAGACTTAGGATATTAGAGCAAACTCTCTCCACCCAATGAATGAACCTTAACTGAGTGACTTCAGTCTTCCCATTGGGCGCATAGCACACTCGCTCTGGGTAGGAGTCAGTCCAGGACCGAAAAAAGAAAACATCAAGTATCTGACGAGCTTCGATGCCAATAGTCAGTCATTAGTCTGCGACATTACCACTGCACCACGTTGACTACAGTTGATGTATAACTTCGTTAAAGGCTTACATTGAAACTATTGCACATATTATCTAGATGTTCTAGATGTGAATCTGTTTAAATTATTTTTCAATCTCTTTACGCTGACTTCCAAAATAAACGCAAGCATTCCAGACACCGTTTTAGATACTTAAACTGCAATTTATAAACTTTGCGGTCATGCAATATTCTACCCCAAAGCCTAATCTCCCGTGAAATGCGAAATAGTGTGGTCACTCTTCATAATGCGTCCTGAGAGGCCGTTTGACAAGGCACCTGCAATGTCCAAATGGTATGCACTTGCACTCTTTTCCAACAAGTTTTAACAGATTAGCAGTGCGCAGGCGCGCATCCTAAAAATGTCTACCCAATGGTGTAATTTCTTCGAAAAAGGAATTTAAAAACGCATCCTAAGAAAGCAAAATCTGGCCATTGGTAATTTTGAGGCTCATGATGACGTCAGAAACGTTCGGATTGCTTGGATAAAAGCATGTTTCTACCACATTCAGTTTCTATTCAGTTTCAGTCTCATAGAAATAAATGCGATGCATGAGGATCCATTACGCACTAAAACATCAAAGTGAGTCAAACTTGTAGCTCCAACACTACAGTGTCAAAATCTCTACCCACACATGGATCACCAGCAACTTTTGCAAATAGTCAGCAAAGATCTTTCGCGAAAGGGAGTTCAAAACCTCGGAAGAAATGTGCTGTACCGCAGAGCAGTATCGGACTGCGCACCCCGAAAAAGGCACTGCACGAAAAGGTGACATGACCATTATTGAGGCACCCTCTAAGAATCAAACTGTCTGAGGCAGAGGATTTTATATCCCTCTCTTGGCAGCCTTCTTTGCCTCTCTTGAAGATCGGTATTTAAAAATGTATTTTGCTCCATTATGATTGAACTTTTCTTGATAAAAAATAAAATCATTTTTAAAAAATGTTCTTTTTGTAAAAACATTTTGTGGACAATTTTGTTCTCACCAGGATGGGGTGTGTCATGTGTGCGTGTCATTGCATGCCGCATACATTAGTTTCTTTTTTTAAACAGTAAGTCAGCTAAGGATATTTTTCTTTCATTCAGTTTGCGGGGTAGCACCAATGTTGTATGAATGGTGTGTGGCCACACAAACTAGAAAAAACCAGGTCGGCCTGTGTAGGGGCTGAATTGAACTCATTGTTTTTGGTTTGTGTGTGTGTGTATGTGTGTGTTGAAATTGATTTTTGTCCTCACTAGACTAGATGGCCTAAAAGAAGTGGAGGTCCTTTTTGTGTGTGCATGTAGCACACGAGCTATTGGCTAGCTCGCCTGTATGATATATCAGGTGATCTAGATCTGAATCTGGATCAGGATTTATACGTCGCAGACGCCACTTCTGATGATAGACGCGACGGAACTAGAGTCTCACAGAGTTTCTTTGTGTAAATCTGAAGTGGATAAAATGGTGTGTGAAATTAGTGTCATGAAAAGAGAGAAGAAGAAAAAGAATAATGAAGGATTATTTAAATATATGTGATTTTGTAAATCAATGAAAAGGATCGATATGAAAAGCAATAGAAAATATTTTGTGCAAGAGAAGTAATGCGTCACAGTAGAATAAGTGATTATACTTTGTGTTGTGGTACTTAGGTTGTGGCACACTGTAATTAAGCATAAAGTGGTGAATACAATAAATGGATTGTTTGTGCGATCAATGCAATACATTATTTATTGTGATTTGGTTATGATGTGTAACTGGGGCGCCACAATGTGTTTCGGTAACACAGGCTGACCCCATGGGCGGTACAAGGGTTGTACCTGCGAGCCCTGAATTTCGCCACCTGGGAAGAGGTCTGCTGTGGAGGCTGTCGTGATGCGCCACCTCCTGGGAATGGGACTTCCAGTGAGTCGCGCAGCTGATGTTGATGAAGAAATAAAAAGAAGAAGATAATCAAGAAATCAAAGACCATGGAAAGAATTGAAAGTCAAGAAGAAGAAGAGTCCTTTTCCAATGTCCACACAAACATGAAGATTCACTATATTCATTCTGTTTCTTTTGGAATTGAGCAGGCATTCTATAGCATATTATTATTAGCATATTATTATACTGTTGTTAGACAAGCCGCAGTGGCGCAGTGGTAGTGTCAAGGACTAGTGGCTGGGAGGTTTTAAGTTCGAATCTTATCAATTGGCTCAGACTGGCTCCTACCCATGGGCTCAATGGGAAGACTGAAGCTCAATCATGCTTCATCCACTTTGCGGATGTAGATTGGGTGCTGTACTAATTTCCTGACAAAGTCTGCATTGTGTTCCTCTCGGGTCTGGTTGACGACAAGATGACATTTTATAAGAAGCATGGAGGATAGCCCTGTCACGGCTCTCTATAGGTAAAAGATCCTACAGCAGATTCATGACTCAAATATCATTTTCATCATCACAAAAAAATAAGAGGAAGAAAAACATAAAGCGAAAAAAAAAAGGAAAGGAAAAAACGACCAGGAAAAGAAGGAAGTCAAAGAAACAATGGAAACGCTAATCCGAGGCATACGTAATGAGAAAAAAGAAGACGTAGAGGAAGAAGAATAAAGAGGGAAAAGGAGAAAGGAAAGAAGAGAAGAAAAAAGAAGATGGAATCAAGAGCTGGAAGAAGAAACACTGAAAGCAGATTATAATGAACAAAACGATGTAAAAGGAATAAAATCGAAGAGCAAGAGGAGGAAGAAGAAGAAGAAAACGAGAAGGAGAACAACAACGAAGGGGAGAAAGGCTTACACGGTTGAGCATTCTTGTCCATTTTAACATATTCAAGAACTCAGAAGTAATCTTTGTCCACAGTTCTGCAATTCTTTTTAGAGGCATTTTATTCACAAAATAAGAAGAAAAAAATGTAACGTGATTTATTTTTCTTGTTGAAAACGCAGTCACTCAGTTATCACGTTATTGTTTGTCCTACTTTTAACAGTCGATATGAATTGAAAATGCAATTAAGAGGCATTGCCAAAATGCACACATTAACTGAATTACAGAACCAATTACACAATCTAAGTCATAATATTATATTGTACCCACCTCGAAGTTTTAACATTTTACCTTGGAAAACAGTGTAGGATTGTGGATGAAGTGTTATGGGCATTTTTATTGTCATCTAGCTGCTTGTGGCTGTTGGCTATTTCCATGACCTGTTAAAAACATAACACCTTTGATTGTCATAAACCAAACTGATTCCACATGCCTGTTAAAATGACCATCGTACCCTTGTGTATACGTGTGTGCGTGTGGGTGTGATTTTGTTTGTGTAATAGTGTGTCCTTTTAAGTCAAGCATGTGACATCGTGCCTCATTGCTCTGACTCAAGTGACGAACAGTGTGGATCACGCGACAGAAAGACAAGCAGTGGTGCTTGGATCCCTCCACCTGCCATAGTAAATTTTGACATCTATGGAAAAGTCACAGGCAAACAATTGATGAGGTCTGCAAATAGCTCGATGCCTATCTGTCCAGATACCCACGTGCAGTGTGCAGACGACGGTTACTGTCTGCCTGTCTTTGTGTGGTGCAACACTATCCATGACTGTCCCAAGCATGAAGACGAAGAGCACTGTGAAAAATTTACTTGTTCGGGATTCTACCGTTGTCGGGCATCCAGTGTGTGCCTCCATCCCCAACACGTGTGTGATGGCATGTACCATTGCCCTCAAAGAGATGACGAGTTGTTGTGTGACAGAACATGTCCTGAGCAATGCACGTGCTATGGCCAGGCCTTTTTCTGTGATAGTGTCATTTCTCCATCGTCATACCCAGATTTAGACTATCTGGATGCCAGTGATAGTGGCCTGCAATACGTTGACGTATCAAGAAACGAAGCAATTGTTTTCCTCCGACTGTGCCGATGTGGTCTGATAAATCTAACCTTGCACCAATTTCCAAATTTATACAGCCTAGACCTGAGTGAAAATCATTTAACCTTGGTCACTGATCAACATTTGAGTCTTCTTACTAGTCTGCATCATCTAACTCTCTCAGATAACCCATTAACCACACTGATCCAACACACATCTGAGACGCCTTACGTTCATCACAACCTGCAGTCACTGGACGTGTCCAAAGTCATCATGGTCGAAGTGGATGTAACAATCCTCAACACCATACCTAACTTGGTGACCCTGAACTTGACAGATTGTGCTGTTAATCGTCTCGTCTCTGGGGGCTTTCAAGCATTGTCATATCTTGCTGTTCTCGATATGCGTGGCTGCTCTTTAGACTATTTCTCTGGAAGCATTTTTCAAGGTCTTAACAATCTTCGGACTGTCTTTGCAGATAATTATAAATTATGTTGTCAAGGAATTCTACCACAATCGTTTAGAAGTGACCACTGCCATGCTCCCTCTAACGAAATTTCCTCGTGTGAAGCGTTACTAAGATCCAACATATACAGAGTTACCCTTGTCATATTTTCGTTTTTAGCAATTGTGGGCAACACAACAAGTTTTTGTTTTCGAATGATAACCATTAAATTGAGAGCTAAGCTTGGTTTTGATATTTTTGTGTCACATTTGTGTGTTTCAGACTTTTTGATGGGACTGTATCTTTCAACAATAGGTATGGCAGATCGTGCGTTTTATGGTACTTTTTTATGGAATGATATCACATGGAAACAGAGTGTGGCATGCCATATGGCAGGATTTTTAGCTCTGTTGTCCAGTGAAGTGTCAGCCTTCATCATCTGTATCATCACTTTGGATCGAGTGTTGGTTCTCCGCTTCCCCTTCAGCCAGCTCCACTTCAGGGGATCCAGTGCTCTGATGACGTGTGCTGTAGTGTGGACTGTTGGACTGATTCTAGCTGCCATACCTGTATTGCCTATGACGTCACATTGGCAATTTTACGGACAGAACAGCGTGTGCATTCCATTGCCAATTAACAGAACGAACTTTCCTGGTCGAGCCTTTGCATTTAACGTGATGATTGTCATGAACTTTGTCCTCTTTTTGCTCATAGCTGTCGGCCAAGCCGCAATCTACCAGTCAGTGCAACAAAACAAGCTTTCGACCAATGAAAGCAGTACCAGTAACAAAAAGGATCGCACTCTGGCTCGTCGCCTGCTCACCATTGCCATATCTGACTTTCTGTGCTGGTTTCCTGTTGGAGTTTTGGGCTTGTTAAGCTCCAGTGGGCATGCAGTGTCCAGTGAGGTGAATGTGGCCATGGCCATTTTGGTGCTGCCCCTCAACTCTGCCATCAACCCCTTTCTCTACACACTCAATATGGTGATGGAACGTCTTTATACGAAACGCCAGCAACGCATGCAGCAGTTGCTCTTTAAACAGCTGCAAGGACAGAACACTGAATCCAAATCAAACCCACAATTGTTAAGCTGCCCCACACAAGAGGCTGAGCAGAGGTTAACAGTCTGGCTGTACGAAGGATTGCTGTCCAGAAGTTATGTTGCAGGTGTCCTTTGTAGCACCAACAATCAAGAACGGAACTAGAGCTTTCAATTGTAAGCAAAGGAAGAACGAAATAATTCAGAAGAATGTACAAAGAACCCCCCAAAGGCGGAAAATGAGATTAAATAATCATATATTCTATTAAAGTCAATATTTTTCCACCCCCCCAAACAAAAGGCTAAATTTAAACTCAACATTTATGAAATTAGCAAATATTTTATTGCTATAGAAAGTATCTGAAAGTTTTTATGTCATTTGTGTCAGACATAGGAAGATGAGCCTCATGTTGTTTTTGTTTTCTGCTGCATTTAATGGCGTCAGCGTGAAATTAATTGCCAAGAAATAATTATATTAAACCATGCTTAGATCAATTGTGTCTATTAATGCTATCTGCTGATGGAAACACTGCACGCAGCATTTCTTTAAATCTGTTTAATGCGTTGCAATTAAGACAACGTATGTTATGATTACATTATCCTCTAATTACAGTCATATTTGTATTTGTTTTTCATGCCGTTGTATTTCAGTATACTATGAAGCATTGCACTGCCCCTATCCGTATGGGGATTTGGCCCTAATGAATTAAAATAACTGAAATCTGAAGTCTGAAGTATCATTTCCTCCTCCACCTCCTCCCCCACCTCTTCTCTCTCTCTCTCTCTCTCTCTCTCTCTCTCTCTCTCTCTCTCTCTCTCTCTCTCTCTCTCTCTCTCTCTCTAATTCAACGGACACTCCCCCGTTTTTCCTTTACCAAAATAGCAATTCAAATCAAGGACAAGATAAATACCTTCCCCAGTATTCTCATCATAGGTCTCCAACTATGGGTGAAAACGGTGACGATTTTTATTTCCGTCAGGAACCAGTAAACCAGATGCCCCCAAATCAACCCCCCATAGATGCCCCATTTTCTAGAGACTCCTTACATCCCTATGCGTTTGACCTCTTGTCCATGGCTTCGCATTTAATAGACCAACGTTTCCCAAGAAATATCCCAAATTAACCTGATCAGTAAGTTTCTACTAACCCATAGATTAATCTGTGTATTACTAAACATCATACAAAGGATGTGTGAGTGAAATGTGTGGTGTGCGAGTATGTGTGAATGCTTTGATTCCGCTTTCCTTTCTTCTATGTGATATTGACAAAATATTATTTGCATATTCGTTCTGACAAGCTCATTGCTATTTGTATTACAACGAAGGGATACTATTGGATTTTGATTGAATATTTCCTTGCATGATAGTAATTATTACTTTCCCTTGAGATTGCAAATTTGCCACATTGTTATTGCAAATTTGATAGCTTGTTAGGTTTTTTCTTTCTTTGTCTTTCTTTCTTGTGCTTGCTTTTGTATATTGGTCTTACCTTGACAAGGTTGTGAGCGGGGTGCTAGATGAGTGTATTGTAGCTTGTGTGTTCTATTATAGTTTTTATACTTAAAATTGTATGTACGTTTGTAATCAGCTATGTTATTCATCAGTATGTCAGATGTTACTACTCCATGGCTAACGAAAGATGGCTTTCGCATTGGCCATTTAAATATTAATCATGGAATGAACAAATTAACCGAAATGTCTTCAATATTATCTAACTCGAACAAAACATTTCACAGTTTTGGATTTTCTGAAACACATTTTTCCATGCACATTTCTGACAGAGATATTTCGATGCCAGGCTACAATATTGTCCGCAAAGACCCCCAATGTCCTCTAGAAACTGGACTATTGGTATATATTCATTGATCAGTACAGTTTAGAAGAATTGAAATTTTAGAACAACAACACATTGAATCAGTTTGGATTGAAATTAAAATGAAAAATTCTAAGCCAATTCTTATTTCTTTTATATACATAAATCCTGCTGAAAATGCTAATTGGACAAATAGATTCATTTCTATGATGGAGAGGGTTGATGAAGAATCGAAAGATGTTATACTTTTAGGAGACTTTAACTTAGATTTGTTAAAATCAAATAATAATTGGGTACAGGCATACGAATCATTTAACCTAAAACAGCTAATCAGAACTCCAACTCGTGTCATGAACTCTTCTAGTACATTAATTGACCATGTCTATGTCACAAACCACAGCACTGTTATCGAAACTAATGTTCCTATTTTTGGCTGTAGTGACCATTTCCCCATCTGTATAACTTGGTCAAAGAAAGGTATCAGAATCCCGAAACTAAACCTTAAAATTATCACATATAGGAATTTATCTAAATTTGACAGTGCTAATTTTCTTTTAGAACTTTCAAACTCTTTTCTATCTAATGTTTATCAATACACAGATCCAGACCAGGCTATTGAATTCTGGTACAATATTTTCTACACTATCTACAACAAGCATGCCCCTCTTCAAACGAAAAGAGTAAGATACCGTATAAAGCCTCCTTGGCTAACTAAATAAATACAAATGAACATTTACCTTAGAGATTTGTTGTTATTAAAAGGGCTACGTGAGAACTATAAGAAGCAAAGGAATTATGTAACTTCCCTCATTCGAAAAGAGAAAAAAGTGTATTTTGCTACATTAGTTGATCAGAAAAAGGATAGCAAGTCTATATGGAAAGCCATTCAATGAACTTACTAACCGAAGTGCACACACTTAAATCAATCCCATAAATAATATATCTGCGGACGCGCTAAATAATCACTTTGCCACTGTAGTTAATAAAATAATAACTAATGATGAATCAAAAGACAATGAACTAGAACATTTAAAATGTTTTTGCAGAGAAAAGAATATTAATACCGAATTGATTATTACACCTCTTAGTGTTCATGAAGTTTATGCTGAATTAAGGCATCTAAGACAGTCTTCAACCCGTGGAATTGACGGATTAGACAGTAACATTCTTAAACTGTCTGCACCTGTAATTTCAGAAACCTTAACCTATATTTACAATCTATGCATCACAAAGAACACTTTCCCTGCTTTTTTTAAAAATGCTAAAATAATACCATTGTACAAATCAGGAAATCCTGATGACCCTTCTAACTACCGACCAATTTCCATTCTCTCAGTGCTTTCAAAGCCCTTAGAAAAACATATTCATAAATGTTTCCTTGTACATTTAAACAAATACAATCTAATTCATCCTAGTCAATCTGGTTTCAGGGCAAAACACTCCTGCCACACAGCTTTATTGAAACTCACAGAAAGATGGCTTTCCAACATGAATAAATCTTTGTTTTCTGGCGTAGTATTCGTGGACTTCGCTAAAGCTTTTGATACTGTCAACCATAAGCTCCTCCTCAGAAAACTAAACTTGTATAACATATCTTCATGTGCACAAAATCTTATTTCCTCATTTTTAGAAAACAGACAGCAAACAGTGTATCTAAATAACAAAATGTCAAACTGTCTCCCTAATAAATATGGTGTTCCACAAGGGTCTGTACTTGGACCACTATTTTTCACTTTATATATAAATGATTTGCCTATTTACTTAAATACATCATCAGAACTGTTTACAGACGACACAACCATGGATACATGTCATAAAGATCCCTTTCAAGTTTGCCACATTTTACAAGATATCATAAACCTACTTGTTAAATGGACACATCTAAATCACCTAGCCCTACATCCTCAAAAAACAAAATTTATGCTGATTGCCACTAGACAAAAACGTCAAAATATTAAATCAATCCTACCACCTTTGTACATAAATAATAAAGTGTTAGAAGAGGTTTCAAATCATAAACTATTAGGAGTAACTATTGATCATAATTTAAATTGGTCATGTCATGTGCATAACCTATCAAAAAGCATTGCTTCTAATGTTTATCAGCTTAATAAAATAAAACACTTTCTAAACTTTCATGCTCGAAAAATGTTTTTCTATTCATTTATTCAGTCTGCCATAGACTATTCATCTACCCTCTGGGACTTGACAAGTGACAACTCACTGAAACCATTAGTCAGTGCTCATAAACGTGCCATTAGAGTAACATTAAATAAATCAACTTTAACTATTTCTGACTATGCATCTTCAAATATTCTTCCGCTCAAATACAAACTACTGTTCAATAAAGGAATCTTAATGCATAGGATTTTACACGGAAACTGTCCATCTTCAATAAGTGGTATGTTCACAATCAACGAGTTTAGGCACAGTCATAGAATTGATCTACAACTGCCCTCCATAACACTGTTTAAATCGAGCCTTTCATATTCTGGTAGCTGGTTATGGAATAAGCTTCCTATTTATTTAAAAGCTGAACCAAATTTTGGAAGATTTAAAACATCATTTTTTAATTATCTTATGAGCAATGAAAACTTGTCATTAACCCCTGAAATGCATTGAAATGTATTAAAATATTATGATTAACATGTTCCAATAATAGTGTCACTTCTATCTAATTTTGATGAATATTTGAAGTTATTAATAAGCAGAGGAGTCCCTGCTTACAAAATGTGGCTTAATATATTTCACATGTACAAAGGATGTCCTTGAGACACTTTTGAATAACCTTAATATTGATGTTTATGAATTATATGAATGCACGTGTGCGTGTGTGTGTGTTTGCGTGCGTGCGTGCGTGCATCTGTGTGTGTGTGTGTGTGTGTGTGTTTGTGCTGTGTTGTGTGTATGTGTGTGTGCAACGAGAGAGAGGGAGGGGGTTGGGGTGGGGGTGGGGGTTAGAGAGAGAGATAGGGGGGGAGAGAGAGAGAGAGAGGGGCTACGTTGTTCATTGTGAATATAATAACTTTGATACCATTATTGTGTTATCAAAACAATTCAGTATGTATATATTTTTTTGTCTTACATGTACCCTTCCGCTTTCTCTCTCATTCTCTTTATCTATACTCTTTTGTCTGTCCGTCTGTCTGCCTTGTTTTGTTCCTAGATACTCACTTATTTTCGGTCCCTCCACATCCCATTTCTTAAGTATTTATGAATAATGCTGAATTTATTATGTGTCTGTTTATATTGATAATGTGCCTGCTTTGATGATAATGTGTGTTCGTTTTCTTTGCTTTGCATGCCTTTCTTATTTATTGAATTATTTGCTTTGATTTTGTTTTCCTTTTTTGTTTTGTGAGGACTGGATGAAAAAAAGTATTTATACTTACTCTATTATCCTCAGAAAATAAAAGTTATTCATTCATTCATTCATTCATTCATTCATTCATTCTTTCTCTTTCTCTCCGTCTCTCTCTCTCTCTCTCTCTCTCTCTCTCTCTCTCTCTCTCTCTCTCTCTCTCTCTCTCTCTCTCTCTCTCTCTCTCTCTCTCTCTCTCTCTCTCTCTCTCTCTCTCTCTCGTCAGGACAATATAATGCTTACATGCTAGTAATATTTACGACATTAATTTAATGCTATTCCCACAGGTCAATTTATGTATAATTATTATTACAAACGTTAATCCATTTTATAATATTATGTCCTCTTCTTCTCCCTCTCCTACCATAGACTTGGTGAATGCCATTACACATAGTAGGTTACGTGACGTTGCTTTGCAAGGGATGCATGTGACAAGACTGTGTCTTTTAACTCTTTAACTTTAACTCTACCCTTTACTCATCAGCTTCTCAACCCTCAGGTCCCCCTTTACTGGAGTTGAACTCCCACAACATCACAGAGTGCCTCAAGAAGAACAAGACTGTGTCCTTTAACTCTCTAACTTTAACTCTACCCTTTAACTCATCAGCTTCTCAACCCTCAGGTCCCCCTTCGCTGGAGTTGAACTCCCACAACATCACAGAGTGCCTCAAGAAGAACAAGACGTGGACTTTGTCAGCAATGTCCGGTTCTTTAGTGTTCAACTCTTTTGGCCTTTCTTCAGAATACCAAAGCCCTGAACGTTTCGTGTGTTGCATTTTCCTAACACCTCCTTTGGGTTTTATTGTTCATTTTTACCATATCCTACAGACTGGTAACTTCTCAGAGGGATTAAAGATATATTCATACGATGAAAACCAAATTGACCCCCAAAATAGAAGACCATTATTCCAGTCGTCTGACTTCACGAACAGCCAGTTTCACATTTTCACTCGACCTCGCAGCCGTGTAAACATTTCCATCATTTATCATCACTTGGGTGGAAGACTATCAATTGGGGATTTCAGTGTTGTTATATGCTTTTCCACTGTCGTTAATACAACCCAGCTGCTACGTACAACATTTGCTGGTCTTTTCAAAGGTAAGATTATTTCGCTGGTGACAGATATGCCACTAAGTCTAAACACAGAAAGTATATAAATGATGAGTTTCAGTTCAGTTTTTAAACAAGTTACTGTAGATTAATTACTTTTATTTAGATTAATAAAATATTCCTAAGCAAGCGTATGAATGACAAGTTATGT
>JAGGCT020002664.1:2500-20267 GCA_017654935.2 Phymorhynchus buccinoides | reverse complement strand
GCAGCATCTATCCACCTAGCTCACTACCAGGAAAAGGCACACAACTGCTATCAAGGCACCTACAGCACCTATCCACCTAGCTCACTGCCAGGAAAAAGTACACAACTGCTATCAAGACACCTGCAGCATCTATCCACCTAGCTCACTACCAGGAAAAGGTACACAACTGCTATCAAGACACCTGCAGCATCTATCCACCTAGCTCACTGCCAGGAAACGGTACGACCTAAAGAGGAGCAGACCCAGGATGGACATAAAAAAAGAAGTCAGAAGTTTGTTCCCTTACCCTTAATCCTACATAGAACATCGTAATCAAAACAGAAAGAAATGTGCAACTACAAATCAATGTGAATTCAGACTATGAAGTAGGATTCTAGTCACGATACTTTTAGACATAACACACAACGGTCGTTAATGCAGACTATGAAGTAGGATTCTAGTCACGATACTTTTAGACATAACACACAACGGTCGTTAATGCAGACTATGAAGTGGGATTCTAGTCACAATACTTTTAGATATAACACACAACGGTCGTTAATGGAGACTATGAAGTAGGATTCTAGTCACGATACTTTTAGACATAACACACAACGGTCGTTAATGCAGACTATGAAGTGGGATTCTAGTCACGATACTTTTAGACATAACACACAACGGTCGTTAATGCAGACTATGAAGTAGGATTCTAGTCACAATACTTTTAGACATAACACACAACGGTCGTTAATGAAGACTATGAAGTGGGATTCTAGTCACGATACTTTTAGACATAACACACAACGGTCGTTAATGCAGACTATGAAGTAGGATTCTAGTCACGATGCTTTTAGACATAACACACAACGGTCGTTAATGAAGACTATGAAGTGGGATTCTAGTCACGATACTTTTAGACATAGCACACAACGGTCGTTAATGCAGACTATGAAGTGGGATTCTAGTCACGATACTTTTAGACATAACACACAACGGTCGTTAATGCAGACTATGAAGTAGGATTCTAGTCACGATGCTTTTAGACATAACACACAACGGTCGTTAATGAAGACTATGAAGTAGGATTCTAGTCACGATACTTTTAGACATAGCACACAACGGTCGTTAATGCAGACTATGAAGTGGGATTCTAGTCACGATACTTTTAGACATAACACACAACGGTCGTTAATGCAGACTATGAAGTAGGATTCTAGTCACGATACTTTTAGACATAACACACAACGGTCGTTAATGCAGACTATGAAGTGGGATTCTAGTCACAATACTTTTAGACATAACACACAACGGTCGTTAATGCAGACTATGAAGTGGGATTCTAGTCACGATACTTTTAGACATAACACACAACGGTCACAAAAACTATATTTATCATTGAGAATTTTTCTTGCAATCACCAAAAACAAAATCACAACGAATTTGCCATGCACTTACCTATGTGAACCGCCTGTGTCCCTTGGCGGGCCTTACACGGCCACAATGCCATGTTTTTCTAACAAGTGTCCGGATAAAGGCCTTGTCGCCACAAAAACGGGCATTGTTGGCGTCAGCCTGCTCGTTGTGGCGCTCCTCTAAGTGATCACTGCAAAGAATGGAGACATGATCATTAAAACCATCATCCTATTTGTCTGCACAGAATGTGGGCCCTGCAAGGGATGGAGATTAAAACCATCATCCTATTTATCTGCACAGAATGTGGGCCCTGCAAAGGATGGAGGCATGATCATTAAAACCATCATCCTATTTGTCTGCACAGAATGTGGGCCCTGCAAGGGATGGAGATTAAAACAATCATCCTATTTATCTGCACAGAATGTGGGCCCTGCAAGGGATGGAGACATGATCATTAAATGAATCATCCTGTTTGTCTGCACAGGATGTGGGCCCTGCAAAGGATGGAGACATGATCATTAAAACCATCATCCTATTTGTCTGCACAGAATGTGGGCCCTGCAAGGGATGGAGACATGATCATTGGTGGAAGTTCAGTTTAACGTTGCGTATCGGCTTTCGCCATGTACGACATATGATCAGTAAAACCATCATCCTATTTGTCTGTACAGAATGTGGGCCCTGCAAGGGATGGAGGCATGATCATTAAAACCATCATCCTATTTTTGTCTGTACAGAATGTGGGCCCTGCAAGGGATGGAGGCATGATCATTAAAATCATCATTCTATTTGTCTGCACAGAATGTGGGCCCTGCCAAGGATGGAGACATGATAATTAAAATCATCATCCTATTTAGTACAGAATGTGGGCCCTGCAAGGGATGGAGACATGATCATTAAAATCATCATCCTATTTAGTACAGAATATGGGCCCTGCAAGGGATGGAGACATACCCACATTAAAACCATCATCCTATTTATGTCTGTGCAGAATGTGCTGTGCAAGGGATGGAGACATGATCATTAAATCCACCATCCTATTTATGTCTGTACAGAATGTGGGCCCTGCAAGGGATGGAGACATTATCATTAAAATCATCATCCTATTTAGTACATAATGTGCTCTGCAGGGGATGTAGACATGCTCATTATAACTATCATCCCATTAATGTCAACAGACGCACACGCACGCGTGCACACACGCGTGCACACACGCGAGTGAACGCGTTATTGCACATAGACACACACACACACGCAGACCCGCACACATTTCATCAAACATTCAGAAAACACATTATCACTGAAACGCACACAAACTTATTCAACATCAGACCTGTTTACCCGTATAATGAACAACCTGCAATTTGCCATAGAAAAAACCCGGAATTTGAGCAGAAGAAAAACCAGAATTCACATCACAATATCGCTTATGCCTCCATGCGAAATGTTGAAGTCATCGTTGCAATACTTGCGGAGTGCATGCTCGTCTCCAAAACGTGAACCTGTTATTCCTGGCACTTTCAAATACTTTTGAGAAAACTTCTGCTTCACTTTTGGCCGTTTCACCCTATCACTGCTGTCGTTTGTTGAAGATTTCTGGCGCTTGCCGCCTGCGGGTGACTTGCCTGAGACATGTTTGGCGCAAAACTACATCTCCGCCAACACGAAATACTATTATTGGTTCAGGGGGGTCCATGGATCAATGAAAAAATCGCATCTCAGAACTCCAAGGTTTCAGTCAACCCTTGCGTCTTTTCATACAAACGGAAACAAATAATAGACGGCTTTTTTTTAATCCCGGGATTTTCAGCGTTCACCCAGAATTTATTATTTTACCCAGAATTTTTGCAAATTCCCAGGATAATTCCGGCAAAACCGGGATGGTAAACAGGTCTGCAACATACACTTACAAATACGCGCACACACACACACAAACACGCACTCACTCACATAGTTACACAAAACACTCATGTGTACTCACACTCACACACATATTGGCACACACTCACTCCCCCCCCCCCCCCCCCCCCCCCCTCCCGTCTCTCCAGCCGAGCACAATCTTTCCTGCCCGCACATACATTCATACACATGCTAGCGCATTTGGGCGAAAGCACACTCTCACACACATTATATCACACATACATTCATACACATGCTAGCGCATTTGGGCGAAAGCACACTCTTACACACATTATATCACACATACATTCATACACATGCTAGCGCATTTGGGCGAAAGCACACTCTCACACACATTATATCACACATACATTCATACACATGCTAGCGCATTTGGGCGAAAGCACACTCTTACACACATTATATCACACATACATTCATACACATGCTAGCGCATTTGGGCGAAAGCACACTCTTACACACATTATATCACACATACATTCATACACATGCTAGCGCATTTGGGCGAAAGCACACTCTTACACACATTATATCACACATACATTCATACACATGCTAGCGCATTTGGGCGAAAGCACACTCTTACACACATTATATCACACATACACTCACACACATGCTAGCGCATTTGGGCGAAAGCACACTCTCTCACACATTATATCACACATACACGCACACAAATGACAGACATACACATACGGACATACATCGCGTGCACACACATACACACGTACACACACACATCGCACAATCACACACATACACACACGTACACAAACACACGCATATGCACGTGTACACACACACACACACACACACACAAAAACACATCGCACGATCACTCTCACACACACACACGCGCGCGCGCGCGCACATGGAGATGCGGGGTGATATACGAAAGACTGCGGGACCAGATGGATTTTCAGGTTTGTTTTGAACGATGCTCAAGATTGAACAGCAGAAGGCAATGAATTCCAGAGTTTGACTGCTGATGATGTAAAAGCTCTACCACCGTGCCTATCACGTTTACATTTTTTTGTATTCGAAAGATCCTATTGTTATTTACTGGGCGGAGAGTTCGAGATGGAACGGAAATTTCAAGAAGCTCACAGAGGTATTGCGGATGGATGGACAACCAATATAACTTATAAGAGAAAAAAAAAGGAAACATGACATGACATGCCAAATAAACACACCACAACCACTAATCCAACACAGGTTGTCTCCACTCTGTTGGGTGGGGGCTTGGTACCCATACAACAATCATGACATGCCAAATAAACACACCACAACCACTAAGCCAACACAGGTTGTCTCCCCTCTGTTGGGTGGGGGCCTGATACAACAATCATGACATGCCAAATAAACACACCACAACCACTAAGCCAACACAGGTTGTCTCCCCTCTGTTGGGTGGGGGCCTGATACAACAATCATGACATGCCAAATAAACACACCACAACCACTAAGCCAACACAGGTTGTCTCCCCTCTGTTGGGTGGGGGCCTGATACAACAATCATGACATGCCAAATAAACACACCACAACCACTAAGCCAACACAGGTTGTCTCCCCTCTGTTGGGTGGGGGCCTGGTACCCATACAACAATCTTAATAATTAGACATCAAAAAATTATAATGAGGTAAACAAGAAACTAAACAATAGGACATGGTGCCCTACATTAAAACTGTTTTACAGAATAAAAATAAATTTATATTTTTGGTAAATAACAAATATATTTTGGGATCACTTTTTAAATTTTAAACCGCGCAGAGACACCCCCCGCCCCTCCCCCCCACCCCCCCCACTCGGGGAAACCGGCCCGCTGCTGGCTGTGAGGCGAGGATGTCTCCTGCGCCTCTCCCCCCCCCCCCCCCCCGCCCTTCCCCCAAGCCCGTGAGCTGGTCTCCCCCTTGATGGGGCGGACCTACTGGGGGTTGCTGACGCGAGAATGGCTCGCGTATACCTCCCTCAGTCGGCCCGCCCCCACTCGGTGCGCTGAGATCCTCCGGGACACCCCCACCACCACCCCCACCCCCCCCCCCACAAAGATCCTGTAAAGAACCACTTTTATCGCACAGCATTTTGTTCTTAACTAAGTTAGAAGAAAGACCGCGATGTAAATGTTTTCCCCTATTTGTAGGGAAGTCCCGGGGGAAGGAGTTCCTTCCCCTGGTAGGACTATAAACATTCTAATATAAATGTTTCATCTTCTGTAAATAAACACAATAACTTACATAATTATTTTGTAAATATAAATCAAATATTTGTATATACTTTCTTTTAAAATAAATAAGGGCCACTTAGTATTTTTAATGAATAAAATTAAATGTTGATTTTTTAAACTCCGTAGCCCTTGAAGTTTAATACAACAGGGAGGTTTGTACTTAGGCCAGACTACCGAAAGTATGTGATATAGCCCCACATGGCCAAAAGGCCAAAGAGGGCGTAAAATATTATTTCGTATGTGATATCACTATTTTACACCATCATAGTTTTCACATTTACACCCGACACAAACAACTATATTTTACAAATTTTAAATCCACTTAATATAAGAATACATACTTGCGCTTTAAAGATTCTCTCCTACTCTTCATAATAATTATACAGTTCATATATACATTTTTTTCCATACTAGGCTAACCAATACAAATGTCTCATGTGTGCCTTCCCAGGTGAGAGGATGGAAAACGCAAAATTTCGTTCGTTCGTTGCAAATATGGAAACAAAGGCAGGCTATAATTATAATGATGTATCACTCCTTTAAATTATCTCTTACTGTCAGACACACATAATCACAACGAATTTGCCATGCACTTACCTATGATCCCATACAGCCGTGAACCGCCTGTGTCCCTTGGCAGGTCTTACACGGCCACAATGCCAGTTTTTTTCGACAATTGCCCGGATAAAGGCCTTGTCGCCACAAAACCTGGCATTGTTGACATCAGCCTGCTGGCTGTGGCGCTCCTCTAAGTGATCACTGCAAAGGATGGAGACATGATCATTAAATTCATCATCCTGTTTGTCTGCACAGAATGTGGGCCCTGCAAGGGATGGAGATTAAAACAATCATCCTATTTATCTGCACAGAATGTGGGCCCTGCAAAGGATGGAGACATGATCATTAAAACCATCATCCTATTTGTCTGCACAGAATGTGGGCCCTGCAAGGGATGGAGACATGATCATTTAATGAAATCATCATCCTATTTAGCACAGAATGTGGGCCCTGCAAAGGATGGAGACATGATAATTAAAACCATCATCCTATCTCTCCGCCAGCATTCTATTCTACATCATAGCTTTTCTGATGACAATCAACTGTACATTTCTGCCCACCTGAGTCAATTAGATCAAATGATTTCTTCTTCTAAGTTGTGCATCTCTGCTGTTAAAACATGGATGTTTTACAACAAACTGCAACTAAATGCTGAAAAGACACTGATGATTCTTGTAGCCTCTAACCACACAATTAAAACTCAGGTTCTCCCAGGTTCTGTCGACATTGATGGCACTGAGATCAAGCTATCGGCATCCGTCCGCAATCTAGGTGTTACTTTGGACCAAACCCTTTCTTTCAAACAGCATGTTTCCAATGTTTGCAAGGCTTGCTATCTAGAACTTCGAAGAATTAGTTCCATCCGCCGTTTCCTCTCTCAAGATGCCCTGAAGACTCTAGTATGTGCTTTTGTCCTGTCTCGCCTTGACTACTGTAACTCACTTCTTGCTGGCTGTCCATCAATTCTCATCTCTAAGCTCCAACGGGTCCAGAATAATGCTGCTCGTCTCATTTCTCGCTCCCCTAGGTACGATCACATCACTCCGGTTCTTCGTTCCCTACATTGGCTCCCAGTTCAATCACGTATTGACTACAAACTTCTCCTCCTTGCCTTCAAGTCACTGAATGATCAAGCTCCCATGTATCTCTCTGATCTTCTACATCTCTATGTCCCAGCTCGCCAACTACGTTCGTCTTCCGATTCTCGTCTCCTTTCCATTCCCTCCATCCGTCTCAAATCTGCTGGCCAACGTTCTTTTTCTTGTCAAGCACCATCTCTGTGGAATTCTCTGCCTTCTCCTCTCCGACACTCCAACTCAGTCTCCTCATTCAAAACCTCTCTTAAAACCCATCTTTTTCGTGCGTGTCTGTGTGTGTCTGCGTGCGTACGTTTTTGTGTGAGGGTGTTTGTGTATGTGTGTTGGTGTATGTGGTCAGTCCATGCGGCACAGTTGCTGTGGCTTACCGAATGGGGTATGAACGAGTTGGCTTCGATAAATGTGTGTGTTTATGTGTGTGTGTGTGTGTGTGCGTGTGTGTGTGTTAGAGAGAGAGAGAGAGAGAGAGAGAGAGAGAGAGAGAGAGAGAGAGAGAGAGAGAGAGAGAGAGAGAGAGAGAGAGAGAGAGAGAGAGAGTTGCTTTGTATATGCGCTGTTGCTGGTTGGTGTCACTCTTGAATGCTGTTTTTGTTGTCTGTTGATGAATCATTGATTGTAAAGCACTTTGGGATATAAATGTACAATTATTATTATTATTATTATTATTATTTAGCACAGAATGTGGGCCCTGCAAGGGATGGAGGCATGATCATTAAAACCATCATCCTATTTGTCTGCACAGAATGTGGGCCCTGCAAGGGATGGAGACATGATCATTAAAACCATCATCCTATTTGTCTGCACAGAATGTGGGCCCTGCAAAGGATGGAGACATGATCATTAAAACCATCATCCTATTTGTCTGCACAGAATGTGGGCCCTGCAAGGGATGGAGACATGATCATTAAAACCATCATCCTATTTGTCTGCACAGAATGTGGGCCCTGCAAGGGATGGAGACATGATCATTAAAACCATCATCCTATTTGTCTGCACAGAATGTGGGCCCTGCAAGGGATGGAGACATGATCATTAAAACCATCATCCTATTTGTCTGTACATAATGTGGGCCCTGCAAAGGATGGAGACATGATCATTAAAACCATCATCCTATTTAGCACAGAATGTGGGCCCTGCAAGGGATGGAGACATGATCATTAAAACCATCATCCTATTTGTCTGCACAGAATGTGGGCCCTGCAAGGGATGGAGACATGATCATTAAAACCATCATCCTATTTGTCTGCACAGAATGTGGGCCCTGCAAAGGATGGAGACATGATCATTAAAACCATCATCCTATTTGTCTGTACATAATGTGGGCCCTGCAAAGGATGGAGACATGATCATTAAATTCATCATCCTATTTGTCTGCACAGAATGTGGACCCTGCAAAGGATGGAGACATGATCATTAAATTCATCATCTTATTTGTCTGCACATGTGCACAGAATGTGGGCCCTGCAAAGGATGGAGACATGATCATTAAATTCATCATCTTATTTGTCTGCACATGTGCACAGAATGTGGGCCCTGCAAAGGATGGAGACATGATCATTAAAACCATCATCCTATTCCTATTTGTCTTAAATAAAATTTTGAATTTTTTAACACTGTAGCCCTTGAATTTTAATCTCGGGGGGAGATGTGGTTTCGGTTGGGTGACAGACAACAAAAAGAATTTAAAACACTAAAATCTTAACTAAACGTAGTAAATTTAATCAGTGTCATCTGACACAAATAACTTATAAATTTTACATTTGTTTACAACAATCATAGACTTGCGCTCCTTAGAATTCCCCTTTCATTCTTTATGTATTGTCTGCGTCCTCGGTTTGTCTTTGTACGTGTTGTTCTGTTTTATTTTTAGTTTCTCATACTAACCCAGGACAAATGTCCCGCATGTGCCTTCCCAGGTCGAGAGGACGTAAAACACAAACATATATATGAATGTTATACAACTATTTTACATCATCATAGTTTTCATATTTTCACCCGACACAAACAACTATATTTTACAAATTTTAAATCCCCTTAATATAAGAATACATATTACTTGCACTTTAAAGAATCTCCCCCACTGTTCATATATACAGTTCACGTCCGTGTATGGTCTACATATGTCTTGTGTTTGCTTTATCTATTTTTCCATACTAGGCTAACCCAATACAAATGTCCCATTTGTGCCTTCCCAGGTCGAGAGGACGTAAAACACAAAATTTCGTTCGTTCGTTAAAATATGGAAACAAAGTCAGGCTATAATTATAATGATGTATCGCTCCTTTAAATTATCTCTTACCGTCAGACACACATATACACATACACAAACACACACGCATATATACGTGTGCATGCGCGCGCGCGCACGCGCGCGCGCGCACACACCCACACACTTTTTTTTCCACTTGCCAAACGTATTCCAAAAGCTTGGGATTCCTTGAGAGAGCGGGTCCTGAAAAAACAAAACAAATCAGTCAACTAAAAATGCGCCGTGACAGTACAAACCAGCAAGACTGGTGAATAACGAACGCACTGACCAACACATCTGCGAACCTCAAAACCTGCCTGTCTAGCTCCCCCCCCCACCCACCCTAACCCGCTTCCCCTTGAGCTTACACCACTCCACCTCTAAACCTGCCTGTCTAGCTCCCCCCACCCACCCCATCCCCTACTCCGCTTCCCCTTTCCCTTGAGCTTACACCACTCCACCTCTAAACCTGCCTGTCTAGCTCCCCCCACCCACCCCATCCCCTACTCCGCTTCCCCTTTCCCTTGAGCTTACACCACTCCACCTCTAAACCTGCCTGTCTAGCTCCCCCCACCCACCCCATCCCCTACTCCGCTTCCCCTTTCCCTTGAGCTTACACCACTCCACCTCTAAACCTGCCTGTCTAGCTCCCCCCACCCACCCCATCCCCTACTCCGCTTCCCCTTTCCCTTGAGCTTACACCACTCCACCTCTAAACCTGCCTGTCTAGCTCCCCCCACCCACCCCATCCCCTACTCCGCTTCCCCTTTCCCTTGAGCTTACACCACTCCACCTCTAAACCTGCCTGTCTAGCTCCCCCCACCCACCCCATCCCCTACTCCGCTTCCCCTTTCCCTTGAGCTTACACCACTCCACCTCTAAACCTGCCTGTCTAGCTCCCCCCACCCACCCCATCCCCTACTCCGCTTCCCCTTTCCCTTGAGCTTACACCACTCCACCTCTAAACCTGCCTGTCTAGCTCCCCCCACCCACCCCATCCCCTACTCCGCTTCCCCTTGAGCTTACACCACTCCACCTCTAAACCTGCCTGTCTATAACTATATTTAAAAACATTGATTAAAATTGCATAATAAGAGCATTCAACCGTATTACGCCTTGATCAAAGATAAGCTTGAGTATAAGAAGGGACTACCAGATAGCTCAACGGCTTATTTAGTCCCTACCCCTACTACTACTACTGCTACTGCTACTACTACATACTGCTACTACTACATACTGCTACTACTACTACTACTACTACTACTACTACTACTACTACTACTACTACTACTACTACTACTACTACTACTACTAATAATAATAATAATAATAGTGAATCATTTATATAGCGCATTCCTCCACCAAATGCGGAGCTCTATGCGCTTAACAACAACAAAAATTAAAAGCAAGAAATTCAACAACAAAACCAAATAATCGCTCACGCAATGCAAATAGGCATACACATACACCCCCCACATCCCACCCACACAGACACGCACGTACGCACATACACACACACACACACGCGCGCGCGTCCGCGCACTCACACACACCGTTACCATCAGCACCACTCACCCCACCCAAAAACACAATCAGTTCAATAAAGCATCAACTCTCTCTCTCTCTCTCTCTCTCTCTCTCTCTCTCTCTCTCTCTCTCTCTCTCTCTCTCTCTCTCTCTCGCTCGCAACAGAGCTGACGTAGACATTGCAGTCAACACACAGTGAAACTAATATGGGGGGGAGGGGGGAGGGGAGGGTGTGTGTGAGAATAGAGTCCAGAAGTAATGTGGCCTAAAGGTTGTGATGTAGCTTGAATAGGTGGGTCTTGAGAGCTGATTTGAAACATTGCAAGGACTGGATATGGCGAATTTCGCGTGGTAAGGAGTTCCAAACTGATGGGGC
Organism: Phymorhynchus buccinoides; assembly: GCA_017654935.2. NCBI lineage: Eukaryota > Metazoa > Mollusca > Gastropoda > Neogastropoda > Raphitomidae > Phymorhynchus > Phymorhynchus buccinoides. The sequence continues at coordinate 8,921 of JAGGCT020002664.1, read as the reverse complement.
CGAAAAGGAAAAGGAGCGCTCACCAAACATTTTTGTTCGTGTACTAGGAACACAGAGAATTTTGGAATCTGAAGATGACCGCAATTGCCTTGATGGAGTATAGACAGAAAGCATGTCAGAGGGGCATTTCCAGAGAAATAAGAATGACATAGAGTGGAAATTTTGTAGTCAATACGTGCTTTGATGGAAAGCCAATGGAGGGATATCAGGAGTGGTTGAACATGATGATACTTAGAGACCTTGAGGACAAGTCTGGCAGCAGAGTTCTGGACTTTTTGAAGCTTGTCAATGAGGTGTTGGGGGCAGCCATACAAGAGTGAATTACAATAATCTAATTTAGAGAGAACAAAAGCGCAGACTAGTATTTTAGTAGTATCTATAGACAGGAGATGGCGAATCGTACCAATGCGACGCAGCTCACAGCATGCCGACAGACAGATACTACTACTACTACTGCTACTACTACTACTACTACTACTACTACTACTACTACTACTGCTGCTACTACTACTACTACTACTACTACTACTACTACTACTGCTGCTGCTACTGCTGCTACTGCTACTACTACTACTACTACTACTACTACTACTATTACTACTACTACTACTACTACTACTACTACTACTACTACTACTACTACTACTACTACTACTACTACTACCTTTCCCTTTCTCGCTGTCCAGTCAGTCCAACACAATGACTCAGCACAATGGCACCACTGGCTAAAGGAAGGTTCCCCTATAGCACAGGGGTATAGTTGAAACAAAAACAATACAAATCAACAGAAATCAGCAGGATCATGACAAATTAGATGAGCCCTTATCAATAAAATGCCTAAAGTGTCTAACAAATTTGATTAAAATCCATTTGGTACTTTGTGCGAAAATTGGGGGAGGGGGTAATCAAGAATGAACACACACGTAATGTTCTCATCCATACCTAGTGAATTTGTACCATAGTGTTCAAGTGTTTCGGCTGTTGGGGTGATCCCTGGAAAGCTTCATTGGATATGTGTTTAAATCTCTGCTAAACTTGATCAAAATCCGTTCAGTAGCATTTGAGATCTATGAAAGAGTGGGGAGTAAACTGCACAGCTACACATTTTGTTGGAGTAAGAAATGTTGCTGTTGTTGCAAACTTTGTGAAATTCATTTTTCCTTTTGATATCAAGCTTATTATCAATTGTTGTCCTTTGCCTACGATCACAAAGGAGCATGTTTTCGTTCGTGTATGTTTCTTTGTTTTTGTTCTTTGCCGATCTACGATCGCAAAGGGGTATGTTTTCATTCGAGTTTGTTTCTTTTTTTATTCTTTTCTGTCTGTCCCAATAGGGCATTTGCCACTTGAGGTTGACCTTGAAATTCACTGAGTTGAATTTAGAGAGATGAATTAGAAAGGTCAGCGTAACTCAGGCAGAACGAGTGCGGGCAAATTAGTAGTCTAGTATAGAGAACGAGCACTCGTGGCAAATGCCCTATTAAGGGTGTGCATCCCGGAAAACGATTTGCACCTAGTCATGGGTGTGTAGGTGCATCACCCAAAGGTCACAAGGAGGACGGGGACCTAAGATGTGAGGGGGAAGCCCTTGGGTTTTTGTGTGTGTGTGTTTTTTCGTTCGTGTATGTTTTCGTTCGTGTATTTTTCTTAGTTTTGTTGTTGTTGTTTTTTGTGGTCTGTCCAAAGGATATCTGCCGAATCGCTTGACCGAATCGCTTCAGATTTTGTGTGATGGTGTGTCACCATGAGAGGAAGGCATCCGCGCATAAAGTATCGCCGTCGTGACCTTGACCTTGTTTCTGTCTGTCCCAAGGATATCTCCCGTACGCTTGACCGAATCGCTTCAAATGTTGTGTGGTGGTGTGTCACCATGAGAGGAAGGCATCCGCGCAAAAAACAATTGCCGTCCTGACCTTGACCTTGGCGTATGACCGTGAAAACCGAACATCTTTAAGGGGCCATAACTTCCACACCGTTGGTCTTAGTCTTCAAATTTGGCATGGCAGTACTTGGCTTATGGCCGTTCTGATGATGGCATACTGAACAAGGTCAATGTCAAGGTCCGGGAGATCGGTAGGCCTTGAAAGTGGTAGGGGTCTAAACAATGGGTTTTAAGGCATATTTCCACCTTTGTATTTGACAGAAGCGCTTCAGATTGTGTGTGGTACTGCATAGCCTAGAGTAGAAAACACCCGAGCATAAATTATCGCTATGCTGACCTTGTTTTTACAATGGCTTCATTTTGGCCTATTGAGTGTGTGTGTGTGTGTGTGTGTGTGTGTGTGTGTGTGTGTGTGTGTGTGTGTGTGTGTGTGTGTGCGTGTGCGTGCGTGCGTGTGTGCGTGTGTGCGTGTGCGTGCGTGTGTGCGTGCGTGAGGATGGTTTTATTAGTATCTATCTATATACCTATATATAAGAAAACCCCAAAAACGAAAACAGACTGCAACGTCACTGGAACATACAACAAACAAACAACTACACGACAAGTGTAAAGTGACGTTATTTTATTGATCATTCCGCCTTCACCATTCGCCATTTTTCGGTATGTTTTGGCCATTCGGCATTTTCCGGTGAATAGACAGACCGAACGGGTAGACACTTCAAAGGCGAACCGACGTACCCCTTATCATGCCAACGCTCGTGTCACATGAGCAAGGCACTTTTCTGCAGGCCAGGGAAACCTTTTGAGCGCGAGCCGCCTCACTCAGCACTCGTATATCATTATTGTCCTGCCTATGAGTGGCTACGCCTAAGTAGACGTTAAACCAACCATCGAGAGAGATATATATTTAATTTAGTCCCTAATCAGCATCAGCTTACCAGGCCTGGTATGCCTCCAGGATCTGCTCGTAGCCTTGAGTGAGGGTTGGTTGATGACTCGTCCCATTTGTGCTGTTTTTGCAGCCGAGTGGACGTAAAATCTAACTTCCATTTGAGTTATTTATCTGGTTTAAGCGTTGTTATTTATATATGTTTATACATGTTTATACAGTTTCCTGTCATATGAGCGTAGATGCGTCATGCTGCCGTTATGCACGCCTAAGAAATAGGCCCAGCATGTCCGACTTCGGCTGAAGAAATCTTTGTAAGAATTTATAGAAAAAAAGGCAGGAGAATGGACCAGTGAGATAGAAAGATAGCAGATGACAGTATAACTAGTAAGCAAAGGGAAAAGGCAGGAGAATGGACCAGTGAGATAGAAAGATAGCAGATGACAGTATAACTAGTAAGCAAAGGGAAAAGGCAGGAGAATGGACCAGTGAGATAGAAAGATAGCAGATGACGGTATAACTAGTAAGCAAAGGGAAAAGGCAGTCACAGAGAATGACAGAATTAGAGGAAGCTACAAGCAGAGAACTTCCAGAATATGGGGGAACTATTTGTGCAAGAGAGAGAGAGAGAGAGAGAGAGAGAGAGAGAGAGAGAGAGAGAGAGAGAGAGAGAGAGAGAGAGAGAGAGAGAGAGAGAGAGAGAGAGACTCAGACTCAGACACTTTATTTTACAAGGAAAATAATTTAGGCTGGGCCTAGTCTTCCATTCTGTCCTTGGTTCTAAACATGCAATACATAACTACTACTATAAATGAACATTGAGAGAGAGAGAGAGAGAGAGAGAGAGAGAGAGAGAGAGAGAGAGAGAGAGAGGAAGGAGTTTTTATTTAAGCTGCCTTTTATTTATAATAGAGAGTAATAGAATAAGCAAATAATTGCTTTTTTTACATCCAACCCTCTAAAAAAAGTTATGAGAAAGACAGACATAGAGAGAATCAGAGAGTATTGAAAATGTACAGAAAGTGGTAGAAACAGATACAGAAAATGGAAACAAGCACGTCGACTAATGGAAAGAAAAGAAAAAGAAATGAAGAGATAAATAATACTAATGACTAATGTTAATAATGATAATATTGATAAAAAGACTTACCTCCGCTGCAATAATCGAAGCGCTTTTTTTTAAAAGAACAAGACACACGCTCCACACAACCGGCTCAATACCAATTCAACAATACAACTGACCAACAGTACTACTGGCTTTCCACTCGGGACCGATGTCCAGTCAACCTCTGAGGCAATATGAGCCCCCCCCCCCCCCTCTCTTTTGTTCACTCCTGGCCAATGAGAAGCCAGAGTAGGCGGAGTTTATCGCAACGCGCGCCGCTAAACTGTCAATCATTTCCTAACTTCCTGTTGGCTTCTGAGGGAAAACCTCTAACAAATTCCGAGCCCCCGAACGAAAATGGTGTTTTACGTCCTCTTGGTCTGACACATATAGGACATTTGTAAATACAAATATGGTGGGAACAATGCTGGAGGCAATGCCCGGAGGCAGTACTAAACAAGTCCCGATTTTTTAAAAATTAATACAGATAGCTGTAGCGGTGAGCACGCCTCGTTAAACCTCATCGGCTATGGCACCGCCACAAGTAAAGGTAAATCCGAGCCCCCTCTCCCTTTGTCCACTCTTGACCAATGAGTAGCAAGAGTAGGTGGAGTTTATTGCAGCGCGCACGCTCGCTAAGCTGTCAACTAGGGGGGGAGTTTCAAACCTTGGGGCCATTTCACGTTACGTAGCGTGAGAGCAAATCGGCCAAACGTTTTGTGGCTACTCCCAAAGTATCTCTTGGCGAACTATCACGTGACGTGTATGGGGTGAATACATTTCTTGTTGTTGATTGATCAAAACAGAAAAAAGTTCCATTTTGGATGGGTAATAAAAGGGTTTCTTCTTCAATATTATAGTTCCCGTCAGTGCAACAAGTTTATAATATTTAAGATAAAAGGTGGTTAGAAGAAATGTCCTACATCCGATAGATGAAGAGATTTGGCAAAACGTATAAGGGTGGACCAATCTTGTGGTCCTTTGTTTATTGTGGATTTCTCATTAAACGGGATATTATGATTTCAATAAAGCCACAAAACACCAATGCTTTCAAGTTTTCGAGATTTTAATTATCTCTTATCTGGAAAATAAGTTTTAAAACTGACATGAGATAAAAAGGTACAGCTAAAACGTTTATGAAACTTTTGTGTGTCCAAAGTCTGTATATATAAATATAATATTGCCCAGACTCGGCCCATACCTTTTTTGGGAAGCCTCTGGAGTCGAGAGGGTTTGTACGTTTTAATCTAAGTTTAGGGATCCTCACTCTATAATAAAAACGACTGTGCTGCGTATTGAAGAACATAATGTACAACAAAGCAACACCACAATTTCAGAACTAAATCTTAGCCCAGACAGACACAGACACACATGCCCAAAGAAACTTACCATTCCCATGTTGTCAAAGCAGCACCAAAATGTCATAATTAAATCTGAACCTAGACAGACACAGACACACATGCCCAAAGAAACTTACGATTCCCATGTTGTCAAAGCAGCACCAAAATGTCATAATTACACAATCTGATGTTGTCAAAGCAGACAGTCATACTTAGCCCAGACAGACAGACACACATGCCCAAAGAAACTTACCATTCCCATGTTGTCAAAGCAGCACCAAAATGTCATAATTAAATCTTAGCCCAGACAGACACAGACACACATGCCCAAAGAAACTTACCATTCCCATGTTGTCAAAGCAGCACCAAAATGTCATAATTAAATCTGAACCCAGACAGACACAGACACATATGCCCAAAGAAACTTACGATTCCCATGTTGTCAAAGCAGCACCAAAATGTCATAATTAAATCTGAACCCAGACAGACACAGACACATATGCCCAAAGAAACTTACCATTCCCATGTTGTCAAAGCAGCACCAAAATGTCATAATTAAATCTGAACCCAGACAGACACAGACACATATGCCCAAAGAAACTTACCATTCCCATGTTGTCAAAGCAGCACCAAAATGTCATAATTAAATCTTAGCCCAGACAGACACAGGGATAAAGTGACCTTGGGTGACTGGGTCAGTTGATTTATTGCGGACTAATACAGTGTTGTAGTTACTTTTATAAAATGTATTGGTACAAAGGCGACACAGTGTGCTGTTTAAATATACCACTGCGAGAGTGATTTCATCGCAACAAATACGTATAATTTGAGGGAATGACGTCACCACCGCTAGGTAATGAACTTAAATATAAAGCATGTTTCTTAAAGTGTAGCCCATAAGCATGCAGCCCAGAAGGATGTGATTTTTCAGGTGAAAGCTCTGATCAGACATAATTAACATATATTAAAATGTCAGCAAAACATAAATTAAAACTTATGCATCCACAGCCCAAAATGTGCCTAAATGTGTGTAACATTGTGCGGTTTTCGCAATGGAAATCACTCCTGTCTTGACGTTGATTGACAGTTTGATAAAATAACAATATGTATGAATTCTCAAATGCCTCGTCTTTACCTCAAACCACATTTACAACCTAAACATCTGGATTTAACTGTAGAACAACAGCCGTGAACACAAATTGTGA
>JAGGCT020002663.1:0-11354 GCA_017654935.2 Phymorhynchus buccinoides | reverse complement strand
CCTATAAACCTGACCCAGAAGCCTTTGCAATTGACTCATTCTCCATTTCATGGAAAAGTCATACCTGCTATTGTTTTCCTCCTTTTAGTGTCATCAGCCAGGTGCTCCAAAAATTCCAGCAGGACAGTGCAGTGGGGGTGATCATTGTACCCCGTTTGACGACGCAGGTGTGGTGGCCAGTGCTCCAGAAGATGCTTCTCCGGGACCCAGTGACGCTGACAACATCGAAATACCTCCTCACGTTGCCCAGCAAACCCGAAGAAGTTCATCCTCTGACCAAAAAGAGACTGGTCCTGCTGGCATGTTATATATCCGGGGCCAGTGTAGGAAACAAGGTTTAACAGAGATAGCTACTGACTTGTTTATGAGTTCTTGGAGACCCAACACCCAAGCGTCATATAACTGTTACATAGAAAAGTGGAACAAAATTGCAGAACAAAATAAATTGAATCACCAATCAGCATCACCCATTGAAGTATCCAATTTCTTAGCCCATTTATATAAAGAAGGAGTGGGTTATGGTGCTTTAAACACCGCAAGGAGTGCTCTATCCTCTTATCTGTCATTACAAGGAGAACAAACAATAGGAAACCACCCTGTATGTAGTGCGTAGATTAATGAAAGGAGTGTTTGAAAAAAGGCCGTCACTTCCAAAGTATAAAGACACCTGGGACGTTGATCAAGTTTTGAGTTATTTGGACTCATTACCTGACTTGGATAAACTGTCTTTTAAAGACCTTACCCTTCGCACATGTATGTTGTTGGCACTGTTGACTGGACAAAGGGGCCATGCCCTACATACTCTTAAACGTTCAGATATCAGACTGAAAACAGACAGATGTGTTATTGTGTTTTCTGAAAAACAAACCAAAGCTGAGATTTCTGCCTTTAAAAGCAACCCAAAGCTGTGTTTAGTTTCCAATCTTAGGGTGTATCTTGACAACACCAAATCTTTTGACACAGAACTGGAGTTTTTTTAAAGCAATTACTAAACCACACTTAGTAGTGTGAGTCGAGACACGATTTCGAGGTGGGTGAAAACAGTACTTGCTGAAGCTGGTGTTGACACGACAGTTTTCACAGCGCACAGCACCAGAAGTGCATCGACTTCAGCAGCAGAGAAAAGGGGACTGCCTTTAGAAACAATTGTGAAAAGTGCCGCCTGGAATAGTGAAAGGACATTTGTGAAGTTTTACAAGAAAGCTGAACAAGTCAGAATGTCATTCAGTCAAACTATTTTAGACCATTTTGTGAAGAAATGACTCTTAAGTCGCCTTTGAATTTGTGTTCTGTGAGGATTGTGTATATTATTGTGAATTCACGAGTGATTTTATTTTCACACGAATCTGCCTGAGGAGTTACCATGCAAAGAGCCACTTCACACCTTACGGCAGGTAGAGTCGCCTCATTCGAGGTAAGGAAAAAATGTCTGTGATTGAAATTAGCAAGGTTGTGTTCACAACCTTGCTTATGTTATTTTCATGCAAGTCCTCTTAGACATAGCTTTAAAATTAGAGGTTAGTAACAGACAAGGGGTAGAGCATTCCATCCCAGTTTCATTGTTATTATATTTCTTTCCCACCCTAAAATCTTTATATTTTCTATCTGTGTCAAGAGGACTTGCATATAGCTAAATCCTGAAGCGGGAAGTCTGGCACCAGGCACAGCATCTCTCATTTGTCTCTACCCCTTGTCTGTTACTAACCTCTAATAACCACAGTTCAACAGCACCCTCCAGTGGAGGGCTCGTTGAACTTATTCATTATTTTTATAAAACGGACAGAAGCAGACTTTCAGATTGAGGATCGTAAACATGAGGGGGGGGGACTAATGTGCATCCTTGCCTAGATTCAGATCAAGTCAGGGTGGGATTCCATCCACTTCAGCAGTTCAAATTCTTTGGATTTCCTCCGCTTTTCTGCCAGAGTGTTGAACGTGTACAGAAATGGGTTGACAGCGGAGTTGAGCGGCACGACAAATATCGCCAGAGCCACGTTCACCTCTCCAGGGATGGGTATGCCAGTAGTTGCCAGCATCCCCAGCAGTGCAACGGGAAACCAGCATATGAAATCCGTCACCGCGATAGAGATCAACCGCTTAGCGATAGCTACGTCTTGGGATGTTCTTGTATTGTCAACCTTCAAGGCGTGTCTCTGTATGGACCAGTAGATGAAAGCCTGCCCAAAGGATATCAGTACGAATAAAGCAAAGTTGAGGACAATCATCACGCTGAAAGAGTATAGTCTCCCAGGAAACTCTTGCCTCGTCACTGGCAGTGGAATGCATATCCCTGTCTGGCTGTAAAACTCCCAGTGGGATGCTGCAGGAAGTAAAGGTAACCCGGCTAAAACTGCACCAGCCGACCAGATCAGCAGACAAACGATGGTTGCTGAAGTTCGATCAAACCTCAGGGTGCTGAACGGAAAGCAAAGCACAATGAAACGGTCTAAAGTGATCAGGCAAATGATTAGGGCTGATACTTCGCTGGACAGCAGGCAGAGAAACCCGGCTATTTTACAAGCTATGCTGCTCTTCCATTGTATTTCATGATAGAGATATCTGCCACGAAACTGTTCATCAGCTGCTCCTATGGTGGCTATGTAAGCTCCCATCAGAAAGTCAGCTGCTGTGAGATTAGTCACGAAAATGTAAAACCCATTTGAAGAGCTCATGCTTTTCACGAACAAACGTACACAGAAGCAGAAGAAGTTCCCTGACAATGCCAGACAGGTGATCAGCCATAGAAATCCACGGTACGTCCATGACTGTAGCAAATCTTTGCATGAAGAAATTTCGTCTGCAGGAGCATAGCAACTAAGATCATGCACTTGTTTAGGAAGTACATCATGGCAGCATAGTTTATAATTGTCTGATATGATGAAACGCAAAGAGGAAAGACCTTTGAATACGTCTTGTGGGAAAGTGATTATAGGATTTCCGTTCAAATACAGTTCGGTGAGATAAGGTGTGAACTGAAATCCACTGGAAGTAATAGTATGGAGTCTTGTAAATGTTAAATTCAATTTCTTCAGGTGGAAAAACTGTGCCAGAACTCTGGAATCAAATATGGACAACATTGTGCGTGACAAGTCTATCATAGTCAAGGCATCATTTGAGACAATAGACAAAGCAGAGAAAATAACACTTATTGGATTACCAGAGAGTGACAATAACTGCAAGTTTGCTAATCTGAGGAAGACACTCATGTTTACGGTCCTCAACTGATTGCTACTAAGATCAAGATATTTCAAGTTTAAGAATGTCATTTCTCGCAAACGCGTAACAGAGCACCTTGTCAAACTCAAATAGATCAGGTGCACGTGATTATTCAGGTCATTTGGCGTCATTCCCGAACCCGCGGCATCCAGAAGGTGAATTCGAGGAAATAAATTCACAGAGAAAGGTTGGGCACATAGCAAAGTGTTGGCCTGACAAAGACATCCTTCTGGGCAAATAACGTCGCACCACAGTTCGTCATCACGCAGTGGGCAGTGAGGCCAGCCATCACACATGTGGTCAGCATGCAAGCAGATACTAGAAAACCTGCATAGGTAAAACCCTGGACATGGCATGGCTTCACACCCCTGTTCGTCAGCATGATCTGTACAGTCGTACATCCCATTACACCGTGTGTACACTGGGAGACAGTCGTTGAAATCACCCGAACAACGGTAATGACTACTTGGACAGCTTTCATTGAAATGCATCAGTGTTATAGTAAACTGCCTTACACCATCAAACTTGATCAAAGCTGGGGAAGGAACACGTTTTGTCCAAATGCTCCATGCTATGAGTTGTTCACAGTTGATTTCATCAGAATTATCGAAGCAATGGTAAATTTGATCACAGATGTTCTCGTAGGGCTTACACTGCCCATTCACGCATGTAAACGATTTGATACATTGAACATGCTTACAAATCGACTCATCGCTGCGATCAGGGCAGTCTGGAATAAAGTCACAAACCTGGTTATATGACACAAGACTGTCTTGATTACTGCAGGAAAACTTAGGGACATTTTGCAGCCAAATATTTCTGGAGTCAGGCGAACCCATGGCAGGATTCTGATTTCTGAAAGAACAAGAAGATTCTGCATCGAGATGGCATCCTTGAATTTGGTAGGAATCGCATACCAGAAAAATGAATGTCAAGTGACCTGCACGACACTGGATCATGTGTGGCATCACTGAAAAGGTTATTGGCAATTGTTGTTGTAAGACAACTTCTTGTACATGATGATGTTTTTGCGATATTTCTTTTGTCTCAATATCACAAATTGTCCAGAAACCGTTGATAATGTTAAACACATGGTTCCATTGACCCAAAATGCGCATATCTTGAAGATTAATATAAACTTCCTGTGTTTTACCCGCATGAGTAGGGCAAAGAAAACTTTTACACTGAACAAAGTTATGATAGACAACTGCATGGTCGTGTACAACGTGTCTATACATATTCGGAAAAGTCATATCGTTTACATACAAACCAACCTGAAGACGTGATAGAAAAATCCAGTGCCTTCCTGCTCTCTTGGTGAGTACGTCATAGGGATTGAAATGGCAAGTAGGAAAACCTAAACTGCCCCCAACCTTGCCACACCATTCTTTAGCTATGTTTCCCACGTTGCCATCTACTTTAAATATTCGTCGATTGTGGATAAATGTGTAGCAATGACCACACAGATCCACCATCCCCATACATTTAACACTGCTGAATGGACAACGGTCATGCTCATCCCGACCATCGTGACACTCTGTCTTTAAGTTGCAGGACAGATGATGTTTGAAACTAGGGTAATGATCAACCGAACAGTTCCACAAACCGTCAAACACCTTCTCAGGGGTCTGCTTTTCACTGAAAAAAGAAAAAAACAGCTTAAAACAAGGGGATGTTTCTTTGATGCAGCTAGCTCTAAGCTTGTAAACCGCAACAGCTATTTTCAATTCGCTTTTAGTGTTAATGTTTGAAACCAAATGAGCAAAGTCAGCGGCATGGTGAATTCTATCCCAGAATACGTGATTGTGTGATGGTTTTCCGGGCAAGTTGCATGAAGGGTTGTTGTTGGCAATGCGAAACAGGCTTACGTTTGGTGTGATGGGCACAAGTTGTGTGAAACTGAACATGATAAAATGGTGAGGTGGCACAGGTACTTCTGTGCATAATCTCCGGGTTTGATTTGTGTGTTCGCTGCTTCCCAATGTTACATGGCCAGAAGAGGCTGATGTCATTATAACAACGACTCGTCTCGCTGATTTGATTTAATGCCAAATAATGCACATAATGTATTTTATTATTTGTTAACTAAGATCGACCATACAAAACCGAATGCTATAAACGACATTTGACATTCATTCACATACATACGGCATAGCATTGTGTCATACTAATTTTATAATCATTTATTATCAGTTTCTGCGTCTGTTGTTGCTTATTTGTGTTTTCCTTGTACCTGTACTTTTGTTTTAAGCTTACCATTGCTAATGTTGTCGTTATGGTATTATCAGTGCTGTTGCTGACACTACTACTACTACTACTACTACTACTACTACTACTACTACTACTACTACTACTACTACTACTACTACTACTACTACTACTACTACTACTACTACTACTACTACTACTACTACTACTACTACTACTACTACTACTACTACTACTACTACTACTACTACTACTACCAAAGACTGTACAGGGGAAGATAAACATCCGGTCTCTTTTCACTATATGAGTAGTGAGGACAGAAACACTGGTTATGTCCCTTTGAAACGTGACACATTTTATACATCGATAGGCCAGTTGAATTCTCCGTTCAAGTTCCAGTCCGAGTGTTTGGATAGCCTCCACTGTGAATAGTGTACACGTCCCCACTAACGATAACTCTATAAGCCCGGTTCGCCGAGCTTTTAAGTAATCCATCTTACCCTTTTAGAATATCTTTGCTACTACTACCACCACCTATTCTACTACCACTACTACTACTACTACTACTACTACTACTACTACTACTACTACTACTACTACTACTACTACTACTGCTGCTGCTGCTGCTGTTGTTTTTGCTGCTATATACCACTGCTGTTATTATCAATGGTGGTTATACTAAATTTTCATTTTTTAGTCAACTTTGCTTTTCTTGGACTTTGATTCTTATCATTCTTTGTCGATCACTCCTAAAGTCTCCTGTCATATGAGTGCAGATGCGTCATTCTGCCGTAATATGGATAGGAAATACTTAGGCCCAGCATGTCTGACTTCGGCTGGAGACAATCGCTGTAAGAGTTTCTACAACAAAGGCAGGAGAATGGACCAGTAAGACATAAAAAATAGAAGATGACAGTAAGGAAAGGGAAAGGGTGAGTAAACGAGAGTAACAGATTATAGGAAGTTACATGCACAGAATTTCCAGAAGGTGGGGGATCTATTTGTAGGAAAGAACCCTGGTATCCCCACGTGTTGTTTTTAGTTTATCACAATATTGTTTATTGATTAAATGTGCATTGGTTACATACGGCGCTTATAAATGCTCATACTTGTTTTATGTTTATGTATGGCGTGATGCAGAATGTTACACCCGTGCGTGAGGGGAAATAATAAACAATCAACAATAACAATCAAAGTGTATGACTATGCAAGCGCATGAGAATGTTCGTGTTTCTCTCTCTCTCTACAAATTATCCACAACTCACGACACAGACGAACAATCAACAGCAGTCCACAAAAGCAGGTAGAATTCAATCCTGGTCAACTATTAAATCAAAAGAAAGTTTCACATTCAATTATCATACATCATCAATTCACTCTCCACAGTAATTTTAAAGTACAATTTCTATTGTTTCGCCTTTTCCTGAAATACACACAAAAAGGAAACTATTTCAATGATAACACGTTTTCTAAATCAATCCTCAATCGTCTCCCATTTTTTGTTTTCCATTTTTTATTTAAATGTCAATGTGTATACCACTATACACTTGTGCTGGCAGCGAAAAGCGCAGGTGCTCCCAGGGCACTCCTGCCGTCCATTTTCACTCCAACCAGGCCCGCCGGTGCAGAACGAAGTCACGTCTGTCCGCGTGCATCCTGGTGTTGCCGACTCTGTCACTGGGTGCCACTCCACCGCACGGAATGGACAGTCAGCACGTCAAAGGAGATGGGGCCCAGGCATCACCACTCTCCTAGCCAGCCACAGAAGCTGCATCAACAGCAGCTCACAAAACCCATCACTGAGTTGCCCAGGTCCACATCTCAACGCTAACAGCTCAGGACCAAAAAAGACGAAGTGTCCAGTTCAAGACAAGCATGGCAACTGAACTCGAACGGAACGAAATCGGTCAATACACATCTGTGCGTCACGTGATACGCATACTGCGCTGAGGTCCCAAACCAAAAATATGAAATCACCAAAAACGCCCAAAACACTGCGTAACACAGAAATATAAGATTGAAAGGAAAACAAATATATAAACACAGGAGTATCAGGCAAACACAACTAAATCAGCGCTATACGCGTGTAACAATTATACATGCCAACAAAGATGTCTGCATTTACACACACACACACACACACACACACACACACACACACACACACACACACACACACACACACACACACACACACACACACACACACACACACACACACACACACACACACACACACACACACACACACACACACACACACACACACACACACACACACACACACACACACACACACACACACACACACACACACACACACACACACACACATAACCAATAAACATAATGATTGTTAAGACAGGTAGGCCTTGGTGCGACAACACACAAACGCCCTCTCTCTCTCTTCTGCGCGCACACAAACACACACACACACACACACACACACACACACACACACACACACACACACACACACACACACACACACACACACACATATTTTATATAGAGCACACGCACGCGCATGCACACTTACACCAACGCACACATTCCAGCTTCGATCGTACATACCCGCAGAGGCTCTTGACATAAATCACTGGGGCGAGTGGTTTGATTTATTGTACATGGGGCTATCCACAGTCTACGATATATATGATGCAAGGAGAGAGAGAGAGAGAGAGAGAGAGAGAGAGAGAGAGAGAGAGAGAGAGAGAGAGAGAGAGAGAGAGAGAGAGAGAGAGAGAGAGAGAGAGAGAGAAAGAAGAGAGAGAGAGAGAGAGAGTGAGAGAGTGAGAGAGGCTTCAAACATTGTTTTTTTGACAATGGCACAAATACAGCCTTTATGTCAATGTGGTGAACTTTGTTACTTGCAGCGCCGAAGTTAAAGAACATAAACCATGAAACTCAAAAAGCAATAATAAAAATAAAAACCTACTTATTATGAAAAGTGATCAAACGGATTAAACATATCCTGCGCAGCTCAACTGTATAGGATCTTAGCCACTATTTTTAACCTGTCTCTCTGTCAGTGTAAAATTCCATCTTAATCTGGAAATCATCCTGTAGGATTCATTTTGGATCTATTCCAAAGAAAACACCTGTGACATGTATGAATCTATTCCAAAGAAAACACCTGTGACATGTATGAATGACCTCCGTCCTGTAGCATTAACGTCTGCAGTTATGAAAGTGTTTGAGAGAGAGTATGTTTACCAAGGAGTTCGCCTGACACAGAAAACAACTGTTTAGAGGAACTACAAGAGTTAATTTTGTCACGATAATGAGACTCTCTGGCGTCCTGAAGGCAGTTTTACTGCCTCACGTCTCTTTGCTGCAAACATCTGGCGGTAGACAGTCAGACGGCTCTTTCTCCAACGCCTCTCATGACAGGGAGCAGAAAACAACTTTTCATTAACATGATTTTGTTAAACCGTTTGTAGACCCTCTTCAGTTTGCCTACAGAAGGAACAGGGGTGTTGATGATGCTATTCTTTTTGTTTTAAACAAAATGTATGCGCATCTTGATAACCCTAATACCTATATACGTTTAATGTTTTTCGACTTCTCTAGTGCCTTTAATACTATTCAGCCTCACCTTCTAGCAAATAAACTCCTAAATATGAAAGTCCCCTTTTCAACTGTTTTATGGGTGTTAGACTATCTCACCAACAGGCCTCAGTTTGTCAAACTCAATAATACTTGTTCAACTGTTTTAGTTACTAACACTGTGGCACCCCAAGGTACAGTGCTCTCACCATTTTTATTTACTCTTTACACGGCAGAATGTAGAATTGAAAGTCAAAATTGTCCCCTAGCTACATTTGCAGACGACTCGGCTCTGACAGGACTTGTGACCGACAACGACGACACTGAATACAAAAATGAAATAAATAAGTTTGTGGATTGGTGTGATGAAAATTATCTCTTGCTTAACATTAAGAAAACAAAAGAACTTGTAATCGACTTCAGGAAAAAGACCCCAGGAATACACCAGATTACTATTAAAGATGAAATAGTGGAGCAAGTCGATTCATATAAATATCTCGGTGTGACCATTGATAACAAAAAAACCTCTCCTGGCATGAACATTCCAGTGCTCTTTTAGGAAAACTAAAGAGTCGCATGTATTGCATACGTAAGAGGAGATATTTTAATGTTCGCTCTGAAATCCTTCAAATGTTTTATTCTTCTGTTATCTGTAGTGTTTTAACGTTTGGTGCAGTGTGTTGGGGAGGGAATATTTCTAAACAAGATAAAGGTCGAATAGATAAAGTTATAAACCGACAAACTGAAGACGATAATGACTGACGAGACACATCCTTTACATGACGACATTAACAGCAGACGATCGGACAGAAGCGACAGACTGCGAGCCCCACGTGCAAGAACATCAAGGCACCAAATTCATTCATATGTTTCCCTCTGCCATTCGTTGTAATTCAGACTTTCTGAGTCTGTAAATCAGAATGCAGAGTGATTACAAACAACGCACTATTAGATGGTGTGTGTGTGTGTGTGTGTGTGTGTGTGTGTGTGTGTGTGTGTGTGTGTGTGTGTGTGTGTGTGTGTGTGAGAGAGAGAGAGAGAGAGAGAGAGAGAGAGAGAGAGAGAGAGAGAGAGAGAGTGCGTGAGTGTGAGCGTGCTGGGGGTGGGGTGGGGTGGGGGGTAGAGGGGGAGAAGGAAAGGGGGTTTGGGGGAAAGGGGGGTTGGGGGAAAAGGGGGTGGGTTAGGGGGGAGCGGGGCAGGGGGACGGGATAATGTTTTAATCATAAATGTTCCTTTTAATTATCTGACACTGGTGTATGCTTTTGCTTTATAAATTCCTTTGTGATGTTCGATTTATGCATACTGCTTCTTAATATCTTATCTTTTTGTATGTGTGATCTTAATATTTTACATGTAAATTTAATTAATATTTACATTTTATTCATTGGACGATGTTAATGTATTTACTGTTTTCCTCTGTCCTAATATTTTATATGTAAATTTAATCAATGTCTACATTTTATTCATTGGACGATGTTAAATGTGTTTGCTGTTTCCCTCTGTGATGTTTGAGTTATATATAATGTATGTTTTAGTATTGTTTGTTTATCGAGCCTGTGAATGTGCTTTGTAATTTCCCCATGGATGGGATCATTAAAGTTATTGATTGATTGATTGATACCAAAACATTTTTTTTTCGCTGAATTAATGATTGCAAAACATACCAATAATTCACCAAAAAATAATTACAATAGCAATCTGAAAACACACAGGAAAACAAAAAATAAACAAACAAACAAATAAACAAACAAACAACGGAACATTTATTTCAACATACACAAGATTATGAAGCTCATATAACACGAGATATGACATAATGAGGACACATTACTTCCATGCATCATAAATACACGTTCTCTTTTTTCTGACATTAAATGCTTCTGCAACATATTTGGCTAACGAAACAATAGTGTTTTCATCATCAGAAGATAATAAACTACACAGATCATGATTGTTAGAAGCAAATATGTTAGAAAGCTTTGATCTCATTCTGATTTCCTCGTAAACAACAGAGTGGAATGTAAAATGTTCTTCGTTTTCGATAACACCAGTTGTACACATACACACACCATTTATGATATCATCGGGGTCAAACCACCTTCTATTTGCTTTTAAGCCCAGTGTTCTGTTTCTAAGCCTAGCATAATGTATCCCTATTCCGTTTATTGGTTACGGATTTTCATTCATTCATAGTCAGGCCCGGTAGTAGTAGTGTCTTCAGGTGAAGGTCTGGTCAGGGTTTTGATGTGGTGGCATCACCACGACTCTTCCTTCTGCGCCGGGTTTTTTTTCCCCTTCAGGGTTGGCTGTGCGGGCCCGTTCTCAAAGGAGGAGACATCCTCTCTGATTGTGTGCCTCCAAGTATTTTTGCGGTCTCAGCG